>VZRL01004627.1:420669-454511 GCA_013397895.1 Origma solitaria
GGCGCTCCCGCTGCCCGGGCCGGCCCGCCCTCCCCCGCCGCCCTGCGAGCATGCTCCGCGCCAGGGACGCCCCGGCCCGGCCGGTGGGACCCAGGGCAGAGGACGGGACGGGACAGGAAGGCGCAGCGGGCCAGCAGCCCGGCCCGCTCCTTCCCTCCGTCCGAAACTGAGTCACCCTCGCAATTCCTCGGTGCCGTCACCGGCTCTGTGCGGCGGGTTTGCGCAGCCGAAGGGAAGCGAAGAGCGCGGTCCCACGGCGGGGAGCGGGGAAATATCCCTCAGCATCCCCGGGGGAAGGGGACTGTCGAGGACCGGCACGGGCACAGCTCGGTCGGCCTCTCGCTGGGAGCGAGCGGGGCTGAAAGGTGCGGTGTGGGGAGCGGGACGGGCTGGGCGTCTCCGCAGGGCTGGGAAACAGAGTGTGCCACCGCACCTGTTCCAATGGCTTCTACTGGATGGCTGGGATGTGTTACAGGCAGAAAGCCCGGCAAGCGAAAATCTGATTCTTTCTCTTTCCAGCTATGTAGGATGAATCATTCCTCTCGCTAGGACTCCACACAGCAAGAAACAGACTACGGCCGTGAGCATTACAGGTGTTAATGTTCTTGGACTCACCGTGTGCTATTGTCATGCTCGAGTTTCTTCAGAGAACATGTCTTAGTGATTTTTATTCAAGATATTATTAATTTAGTTCCTCTCAGACTTAATTCATTTTTAAAATCGTTGATAGAGATCAAACCCATTCTTGACTCAGAAGCCTGTTTTGGCACTGAAAGGGCTGAAGAACTCACACTCTCCAGGGGCCTTCCAGCTGCTTCTCCAGGAACACAGGGAAGGGCAAGGCTCGCTATACCTTGCTGGATCTGCAGTGACATAAAGGAAGGTTAAGTGCTAGAGTGACTAAATACAGAGGGAAAAGAAAATATAAATTCTGAAACATTTTAGGTAATTTTATAAAATTGTCACAAGAAACGCTGGAGCTTCACTTTAGCTCTTGCTTAAGAAATTGGCGCTACTTTTCCACATTTAAGCAGAGTTATATTTAATATAGGAGGGAGAATTTGGCTTTCGTCACCACTGAATTCTAAACAGCGTGACTAAAGCTGTGATCCTGAGGCAATGTGTTGCTTGCACAAACTCTGCTTTCCTAAGCAATGCCTCCTACAATTTCTCTTAACGAAGAAGCAGATTGCACAAGTACTGGTGCACGTGCCTGTTGAAGCTGCTAGTCCAAGGGATATTTTGCAATGTAGTTAATGGGGATATTTTATATAAAAAAGTAACTATCTGATTTGCTTGTTTAGCTAATCATCACTGCTTCAGCAATGTAGAGGTGTATGCGTACGCTGTAATATGGTATCTATATGTATGTGTGTATTGACACGCGTGCTGTCGGTACACATGAGCTATTTAAATAAACAGACGTGTAGGTATCTGTCCTAATAACAAGAGTTGCCCGATAATAACATAGCCTGCCCACACCTCAGCAGCACCTTCCCACACTAGTAGCATGGAACAAATCAGAGGTACAGGTGTGTGTTATCTCCTGCCAGCTCTGCAGCTGTGCTGGAGTCAGGCACAGAGGAGGTGCAAGGAGATGGGAAAGATGCCTTAACCCATTGAAATAAAAATTGTAAGAGCTCACTTGTCAGATGTCTAAAGAATGAAATTTTGCTATGCTTTGCTTTTTACTGTCTGCAGTAGGTGGACTCGAAGTAGAGGATTTTCCAAAATATCCCATTTATTGGCCAAGTGTTGCATTTGGCTGTCTGGCTCCTGTGACTCAGAATTTAGAGGATATTGTATTCTTTCCCACCTGTTTAATCTTTAGCAAATGTTCTTGGTTTTCAGCTGGTGTGAGCTGATGTTATCACCATAGCTCCCTATGGAAAAAGACCCATCACTGAGCTGGGGAAAGATTCATCAGCCAAAGACGGACCTGTCAATGGTGCATTGGTGATACAGTCTCCAGTGTTGGTCCAACATTTCATGCTTGCATGTTCCAAACTTTCTTTCAAGGCAAAGGGATGCATTAGGAGATCAGGGGTATTTTCAATGGTAATAGAAAAAAAATACTAGTTTGTGATGGGGTGGCATGTGAGACTAAAACCCCCACACTGACAGACTCAGGGAGCTGGGAAGAAGTGGAGCAGGAAGGGGCAACAGGACAACTGCTTTGTGCTTTTACTGATCATTCATAATGGCATCAGGTCAGAGAATCAATCATTAATTGGGATATTTGTGGTGTGTTGTAACATTCCATCCACTGCCATCAAAAATCTTTAAGCCTGAGATAAAAAGCCTTCAGCTTTTATAGGTTATTACAATCCTTTTTTAACTTTCTGTAGGCAGTTTGCATATAAATCTCATTTTAAGAATAGTCCATTAAACCCACAGCTGTCACTTGCTGAGAGATTTGGGGTGGGGTTTTTTTCATCCTGAAATCATCTTTGTAATGGCTTTTGTGATTTTCCTTCAGAGCTCTGCCTCATTTTCCTTTTTTTTTATTCACCTGTTAAAATTGCACTTCTCTCTCACAGCTGGCAGATTGGAAGTAATGGAATTTAACTGCTATTGCAATGATTCTGAGCAAAAAAAAATCTTTTCTGTTCCTGATTTTAGAAATGTATGTTTTACTAGCTCTTTCCCTTCATTGCTACATTTTCTATTTCCATTTCAAAATACAAACACCTGTACTGTTCTGCCTAACAATATTTATTTAAAAATCATCAACACTCAGAAATTCACACATTCTCTCATCTGAGAGATACTTGATGTAAAGAGATAAAAAATAATTAATGCCAAAAGGAAATTAAAATACAGCGATAAAGGTGTACCACTGAGGTTTAGGCTGTAAAAGCATCCCATCAAAACCTCCCATTACAGTTAGGCTCTAAAACAGAGAAGGAGAGGTAGTGGGAGAGGTGGAGGAGGCTGGAAGTCACTGCACATTAGGCCAGTTTAGCAAAATCCCTGAATGTGTTCTTAAGTGTAGAAGGATGCTCAAGTGGAGCTGTATTTAGGTTGAATATATGGTTAAGGTCGATCAGTTTTTCTCACTGACACTGACAGCCTTTATTGCACAGGGGTGAGCAAAGGAGAATTGTGTGTATAGCCATGGGAAAGTACTGAGGAAGGAGGGAGATAACTGCTATCACCAATTCATGTGGTACAGAAAAATCCATGCAGCCTAGGTCAAGTTCTGCTGTTCAAGTTTCAAACAAAAATACACATCAGCAATCGGAAAACGATCAGAAATGCATTACAGGAATTATCTCTGGGAAACTTTCTCAGCAGAGCCGAGGGCAACAGGAAGGTTAGAACCAGCTGGTGATATCTGACAGAGCAAAAGTTTTCTATAACAGGTGACTTTTAATATTTCAGGTCAAGTTAGAAAAACTTCAGTGGCTAAAAACTGAATCTATGAGAAATCAGGGTAGAGGTAAGGTACACGTTTTCAACAGTGAGGGTGATTAATGGCTGAAGCAATTGATTTTGGATTGTAATAGACTTGCCATCATTTGCAGTTTGAAAGCCAAGACTGAATTCATTTCTCGGACACTGTTCCTCAGCTCATCTCCCGGCTCTGCCTTGATTCTGAGGGTGCCAAACAACACTCTATAATCCACGTTGCAGGAAAAGTAATTTTAGATGGCTGCAGTTACCCCTGCTGGCCTTAAATCCTATTTAGGTTTTTGTTGATTAACGATATGTAACAGGATGAACAGTTCTTCCACTAAATCTGTTCCTTTTTTATTCTGTCATGAGTGTGAAGTGGTTCCTACATCAGCCATTGGTCACTCTCGCAGGAAAATAATGAAATGATAGATGTTATTAGAGATTTCCACGGATTTTCCCTTCTTTTTTAAAATTTTTTAATTTTGTTTTTAATTCGTACCAAGCTTGACTTCATTTAAAGCAATGGTGAAAGATGAAAGATGGATGTTAGCCAAGGCCAAGAGCAAAGGGAACAGCATTTTTGCAAATATGATTTCCTGCTGTACTATCTTAGGTCATTTTGTGGCTTTCATCTTATTAAATGCTCTCTTGTATTTTTGGATATTTATAATTATATATTAAAAATTGTATCCTTTTTTCTAACATAGCAAGTGTTCACATGATTAAAAACTGGCATTAAAAAATGGCATTTGAAACAAGATAAACAAAAAGAAAAAAAATGGGTTTTACGCTGATAAAATTTGGGAATATTATTCACATTCTCTGGGTGTGCATGGCTATATCCCAGGTGAACAAGTGTCCTAAGAAAATAATCAAGATGAAAGAAGTGATTTAAATTTTCTAATGCTGAACACATCAAGATTTTTATTTTGTCTTTTGCCAACTATAATATCAAACTGCAAATAAAAATCAGGTGGGATTAATTCCCCAAGAAGCTGCTGTAATTTCATCTCTGGCTTCAATAGTGTAACAATTTGCCCTGGGGGATAACTTGAAAACAAATTTCTTTTCAGTGTTCTGATTTCTCTGTTTCTCTAACCTACTGTACATTAGGAGGACCTATGACTTTATATTGAATGTGTAAATTGCAGGCTTTTTTAGTTAAATAATTTTTATTGGAACATTTGCCAGCAATGTCATTTATTTTAGGATTTTGTACTGTCCATTAATGTAGTACAAGATTATCTTTCACAAAATGAGCAGGAAAACCAAATCCTTCATGGAATCAAACAACAGTTTCAGTAATGAAATCAGACACTATTGTAAAGACTTTTAAGTCTGGTAGAAAAGAGGGGGCTCAGAAAACAGAAGTCAGCAGCTGTGTGTCTGCCTCTCAAGAAACGCAGATGATGTCTCACAGGGTCAGACACTGACTCATCCTTGGGCTTCCCTCCTCCCAGAAGGCAGCTCTTCCTGGAAGGGAATGGGGTTGGGAAGAAGGACACCCAAACCTCATCTGTTTCATTGGCGCTGTGGGACAGCTGCATCCTTGCAGAGGAGCCTGTGCAAATGCTGCACAGAAAACTACAGAGCAAGATAATTTTTACAAGTGTGTCAACAGTTAGAGCTGATAGGGTTTTTAATCTGTGTTTTTCAGAGTTGTATAGAACGGGGACTAGATTTTGTAGTTCAGGATTTATTTGGGGGAAGAATTCCAGTTTCAAATTTTTAAACATTATTGGCAAGGATGAGCAACTTTGTTACTTTGAGATAAACAGCATTAAACTGCGATTTTTACTTATTTCTGCCTTTTTTCCACCCCCTTAAGTAGAGGAAGAGCTGATGCAGACGTCAGTCTGACACAAGAGTTGTACTGGAGCTGTCAAAACTAAAGTATCTTCTACTGACCATCTGTGAGAGGGACAGTTCTTTCTTCTGAACTGTGAGTAGCCCTCTGCATGCTGAGCAACAGCATTTTCCCCTGTAATATTTAAGATTCGTCATCCTTTTGGTTTCTTCTTCAACGCACATAACAAGGGTCTGAGGAGTATTCAAGTGCAGACAGTATCAAGAACCCCTGTAAAGCCTTTAGGACGCCCCATTTTTTCTGGCTGATGCAATGCAAATCAAAGGAGGGAACACACAGGGTGAAAAGCATAAGCTCAAATAAATCAAGGCAAATACCTCAAATTCAGCATGAAGTCAGAGCCACAGTGTATTGCTGCAGTGTGTGCCCTTGGAACAAAAACCACAGGTGCAGGCTCAGCCAGCTCTTCTTGATATAGTGAAGTTTGGGTTCTTGACTCTTATCGCACTGGAAAGGTTTTCCAAAATGGAGAGCAAAGACAATAAAAGTAAAGGTTTAGAGAGAAGGAAGACACTCAGATGCTTGGAAAGGACTCAAGGACACTTTCAAAATTCTGTTTGGCTAGTGTTACACCTTTTAAAACTATTTTTTGGTAATTAAACTATTAGATTCAAGCAGGCAGTGGTGGAAAACCCTACCAGGGGGGCACTGCAGGCATGCTTCTCATACCTGGGAGAGGAGCAGCAGGAGGGACTAGGAAGAGGGTTCATGTAAGCAGCTACCATTAAGCTGTTGTTACAAAGCTATTGCTTACTGCATCATTGCTGCTGATTGCTGCCTTCCTCCAAAAGTCATTGCTGCTAGAAGTGAAATTACTGAATCAAGAAAATTATGAACTCAAATTGGAGCCAAGCATTTAGAGTGGGTTTGGCCTTAGGCATGTTGTTAATCATATCTGTGCATTCTTGAAAGCATTCTGATCTTCAGTTAAGCCTGGTAAATATTTGATTGCACAATAAACTAGAATAAAGAAGTTATGGTATCCTTGAAAATCCTGGCTGTGTGGTGTCATCATTTAACCCCAAGCACTAATTCCCTCCCCCAGAGCGGGATGGAGGAGAGAACGAGAACAGTAAAGGTAGAAAACTTGTGGGTTGAGATAAAGACAGTTTAACAGGTAGTGCAAAAGGCATGTGCACGAGCAAAGCGAAACCAGGAATTAATTCACCACTTCCTGTGGGCAGGCAGGTGTTCAATCACCTAACAGTGACTTGGGAACATAAATGCCAGCACTCCAAATGTGTGTCACCTTCCCCTCTGCTTCCTTCTTCTTCCCTCAGCTTTATGCCCAGCACAAAGCCATATGGTGTGGGATATCCCTGTGGTCACTCGGGGTCAGCTGTCCTGGCTGTGTCCCCTCCCAGCTCCTCGTGCTCCCCCAGCCTCCTCACTGGTGGGTTGGGGTGGGATGAGGAGCAGAAAAGGCCTTGGCTCTGTGTAAGCACTGCCCACCAATAGTTAAAGCATCCCTGTGCTATCAGCAGTTTCCAGCACAAATCCCAAACTCGGCCCCAGACTGGCTGCTGTGAAGAAAATTAACTCTACCCCAGCCAAAATCAGTACATGTGGACAGGAGCTCTTCCTTACTCTGATTAAAATGCTGGTGGAGTTCGCTGGAATTAATGATTCTGTGTGGGGATTTCACAAGACGGCTTTTAATTCCAGGTGTATTGCGGTGACATTCAAGCAAAGATTTATTGAAAACTAAACATAAAACACCCACTGCTTTGGCACAAAAGAAGTAGAGAGGTAGCAGCTGATTTTCCTGCAATCCCTGTTCTTTCAGAACTTTCCACCTACTGCATCCATCTTTATTTGTACTTAAGCATAAAATGTGGTCCATTTGCTTTTGGCAAGAACTAGAAAATGTGTTGGTAAAGATTTTACCAGAGGACATCTTTTCAGAGGTGGAATTAAGATTGGTTTGTTTTTTTTTAAAGTGAAGAACAGCAGTAGAGGAAGGCAAGAGGCATGTCATATAGAACTGTAAATTTTGCTTTAAATCTCAGCCAAATTAAGATTATGGGACATAACACACGTCCTAATGTAAAAAAAAAAAAACCAAAAAACAAACAAACCAACAAATAATACTAAAAAATAATCTAACCATTGACTATTGACATTAAATTATCATCAACTTCAAGACAAAATTGATCGTTTAAAAGCTAAGAGTGAAATCTCTTGTTTTAAGTTCTCTTTAACAATTGCAGCTGCTTCAATTCTGTTTAAATCCAGATCTCATTTTATTCATGCATGCATAGAATGAGGCCAAATGCTTGGGGACAAGGGTTCCCAGGGAATAAGTGATCCAATGAGCCATCTGTACACACATCATGTCGAATCAGGGTGAGGTGGGGAAACTAAAAATTATTAGATTATTAAAATTTTGCAGTTTGGGAATCTTTCTTATTTAATGGATTTTTGGTTAAAATTAATGAATTAGATAAGCTAATGATAAGAAACATGCACTTGGATTATTTCCCTCTCTGCTGATCTCTGGAACCATCTACTTCTCTGCACTCGGCTTGAGTCCACTCAAAGTCTATGGAACACAAGTGGGCAATGCAACACACAACTATTTCCAAAATTATAAAAATGGACATTATTTTTCACATGATTAAAAGAGAAAATTCAAAATATGGAGAAGTACTAGTAAAAGGAATTGTCTTCTTTTAGAAGGTCTCAACCATAACTCCTCCGTTTTCTTCCATCTCAGTGTCACTGACACCAAAAAACACTTGGAAAATCTATGGTTATACAAGTTTGACTCTTCAGGTAAATTAAGGATTTTAGTGCTCTTTTTGCATCTTAGCAGCCTTTACTTCTGTACACGTATGAGTTTAAATGCCACCCAAGCATGTATTTTTGAATAGAGAAGATTATCTAGGGAGGAAAGGGAAGGAGTGGAAGGGTCTGACAGAAGGATATGATGGACATCAGAGAAAAACTTTCTGGTTGAGATTATGCAGCAAAAACTCAGAATATTTTGCATATCAAGTGCATTTCACCAAAGAAATTCCCTTTTTAGAAGATCTCCTTTAAAGTAGTATTAAATTGGAGCACATTGGGAGAACATCAATGAGCAGCTGTTAGGCCTCTCTCCTGGGGAAGGAGGCTCCCATGCCTCCTGTCACATGCTTGAGCAGATAGGTAGGCAGAAATAGGGTCAATTTGTGCTATTTATTATATTTTCATACCTGTGATAAACCCCTATGGTCGATATATACTAGAGAAAAAATTAGAAAAGAGTTGTTTGAGAAAGCCCAGGTTCAGCATTGAGCAGAGAGCTAGAGGTCGCACTATGTTAACTACATTAATCTGAGTATTTTTCCTCATCCAAAAATCTGTTTCTTAAAAATGCATGCTTCTATTTTTCTTGGTTTAAAAATCAATATTTCTTAAAAATGTGTGTTCTCAAATATTCAGAACTTCATGACTCACTGTTGCTTCAAGAGTAGTTAAGCTGAGAGCTGCTCCCATAAAATACTCTGTGTCTAGATGAAACAATATTTTTTGAGAGAAGTCCTGTCGTGAAAACCTCTTAAGCATCTCAGGTCAAAATCAAGTCTCTGGTCCTGAAACAGAACCATTTCAGTCAGCGGGATTTCATCAGTGCAGCTCAGAATAGAATTTGCCCATTAGCATGTTTAAAGCATTTGCTCACTGCCAGAGTGCTACCTTAATTCACTTTTCTGAATAAACTTCAATTTCAGCACTCAGAAGCAATTCAATATTGTGGGCAAATGAAATTATTTCAGTCATAATGTGCAGAAGCAGAAAGGGCTAAGTAATTGCAAATGAAATATAACTAAATAAGGATGTTATTTATTTTTGAAACTTTCAAATGCGTGCTACGTGTTTGTAGTAGAGCATATGGCCCCTTTTTGGCCTTAGGGATTTAGAGCTAGCTCTGCTTTGGCCGAACATAAATGCTGGAAATCAGCTAAAGAACACCAGTTCTAGCTAAGGAATGACATGGGACCCATCCCACAGGAGCAGAGGAAGAAGAAACAGGCTTCCTCTAGCCATCTTTATGAGCACTTAAAAGATGAAATGGAAATTTTGGGCCTATATAGTGAAATGAATTTTTTTCTGATACTGGAATTAGCTGGAAAGTATGTCGAGGAATGAAGATTTAAGATTGATTTGGAAGGAAGATTAAAGTTTTATTTGATTATCTGGATGGCCCGATTTGCTCTACTCTAGTTGGAACCAGTCTGAGAGACAACCGAGTGGCCAGAGCTGGTATTTGCAAGGAGCTAGGTGAGATCAAGGTACTGAGTTCAAGAGCAAAGGCAGGAAATGTTACTGTCTAGAATGAATGTGAGAGCTAATAAAGATATTCCAAAAGAGCATGACAGGCAGCCATAGGGACAGGCTGAGATTACAGCGATGTGATTAGACAGTGACTCTTCTAAAAACCACTTGAAATCAAACAACTGAAATTGCTTTGCAGGAAGATAGTTCTCATGCTCAGTCTCCTGATGCTTAATCTAATTCAGGTTTTGCCTGAGACTTCAGATGGAAGCTTCTCTGCCTGATCTGGGTTTTTCAACCGGTAAGGAAGGTAGAGAAAATTCCTAAGCAGGTTATGGCAATGTGTACCACAAAAGAGAACTGAAGATTAATTATGATGTGGAGCAATTCCTAAGGCAGCCTAAAGCAATCAGGTAATTTATCGAATGGTCTGTGTTTGCCATCTAGTGGTACAAAGCCAAATTTTTTTTCCTGCTGCATGAGGGCAGACACAACTGCTGAAATCTTCTGTCTCAGAAGCAAACCTCTCCCACACGGAAATACTCCTGCTCTCTAGGATGATGACAGTGATAAGTGCATAACTTTCCTTTCAGGAACCTGGAGCAGAAATTTTTCAGTCCTGGACCTACCAGACTTAGGACTAGGTCATCAACAAATTAGCAAGGGTTATCCAGTAATGGATCTGCAGCTCCAGTATCCTGGTCACCGGTCCAGTGTTTTGATCATGCAGGTGTAGAGTCTAAAAATACTCAGGCACCCAACTTTTCACTGCTTTCTCTGAGAATTCAAGCAGCTGAATACCACTGGGTTTTGAGACTATATTCTAACATCTTGTAAACCACACTTATAAAACGCTCAGCCAAAGGCCTTCCAGATTTCTAGAGGCTTCAGCTTTGCTTTACAGCACCTCTGTAAGAAAACATATGATTATTTTCCAACCGGAAGAATGATGTACAATGAAATCAGCAGCTCATGAAAAAATTGTACAGGGAATATATACCATTCTGGCCCTGGAACACATATACCTAAGACTAGTTTTTTGTCTTAAAACATTTCAAAAATATTTGAATAAACAATTAAGTAAAAGGATTAACTTTATTTCTCAGTTATGACATATAGTAAATACAAGACAATTAATAGAAATATATTTTATCAGAAAAAATTATATACAACATGATACCTAATCATATATGAAACATACCTGGATTTCTTGCTATCTATATCTTTTCAGAAAGTGATTATATATTGATTTTTGTCAGTAATAAGGAAGTTTAAACTAATTCCCACACTCCAATTATATAGCAATTTTTTTAGGTTTTACTATAAGAAAACAAAGCTAGGAATTAAGAGTTTTCCTGGTATCTCTGTGATTCACCAGAAGGTCTTCTTGGGATTTTCTGTTCTAAGTCATACAGAATTTTTTTAAAACCCCTTTCACAAGTCACAATGAATGAAAACAAAGGCATATAAATTGTATAGAGAACAAATCCCAGATGACTAAAACAAAGATTAGTGAGACTGAATTAACTTTACTATGTAGTGTTAATCATATTAACACTAATATGATTCTGAAAAGAGTATTTATACAATAACACCACATATATAACAAAACATGTGGAAGGAAAATAAAAAAAATTACATGCAATTAGCTATGGTCCCTTCTTTAAAAAAATTTATTGAATCTCCTATTTATTGAGCAGCTGCTGTGTTCACTCATTCATTCATCCACTCTTTCAACTGTTATTTATGTAATTAATTATTCAATCAATTGTTCACTGAGGGACCGTATATGATCTATGTTTTACAATTGACCTCAAAGAGCGAGGCAGCTGAATGCATCCGATAGAAAATAGAAAAAGGCATCGCAAGGTTCACAACAATTATCCAGGGTTCAAAGCCAAAAACTATTTCTTCTAGTCCATTGTCATATTCCGGACGGCACCCGAATGCTGGTGGTATCCACAGCTGCAAGGAAAGAACGCAAGGCCAATATTAATCACCAGCAATACAAGTCAATAGCCCTTAATGACTGTGACTTCACTGTGCTGCAAATTGGTTTCAGAAATCCCTAAGAAGTCCCTCCCTTTTGCTACTGGGGCCTGCTGGGGGAAGAGAGTTTCAGCTTCCGCTGCTGCTGCTACAGTTTTTGGACCATTACTGAAAGGAGCCTAGGCTCCCATATTCCACATTTAAATAAATTTTCTTCCCTAACAGCATATTCAATTCTTCTTCCAGAAATAAAATTTACTGCCTACAAACTACAGAATCATGCAACTTGATTATATTTCTCAGACTTGAAAGCATGGGAAGCTTTTGGGTATTAACTTGTGAATTACGTTCGGAATGTCTTACCGAGAGGTTGCAGAGGAATAAAAATGCAGCGATGTTCTTCAAAATTCTCCTCTTGTTGTTAGTAACTGAGTTTCTACTGGAAAATGAGAAATCTGAGCCCGAGTGCATGACCGAACTATTGGTCTGAGTCGTTTCTTCTTTGGCAGCACCAGCACCATCATTTTCTCTCCCGCAGATGCTGCCCTTAAGCAGACAGGGTATGTCGCCACTGTCACAGGTGGCTCTGCCGTTGTAAATCTCTTTGTTCAAGGGGGTGAGGGACAAAGTGCTCCCTCGAGATATGGTCACTATTCGAAGAGTTTTAATGTCGTCATTCGCCTTTTCCTGCTCACGGTGGATGGATTCAATGATAAAGAGGTTCTGAATATATTTCTCAATTATAACCAGAACAGAGTAGGGCAGGTTGTACCATGTGTATTTGGGATGGCCTTGGGCACAGATAATGGCAAGGATCGAGCCCCAGGAGAGCAGCCAGGACCCTGCAGCTGTGCCCACCAGCAGTTCTGCATCCAGTTTTCGAGCGGGATTCTTGGAATTATCCAGTGATCTGTCTTCCCGTCTGTAGATGAGAAGGGCGACAATTCCAGCCGTGCACATGAGAGCCAACACGAAGATCGCGTGCAAGTAAAACATGGTGAGTGCCAACTCACTTTTGATTTTGGAACCTCCAATCTGAATTAAATACACAACAACTATGGCTATTGTGCTAGTTAAAACGATTAGTCCAGATATCATTCCAACAGTTATGCCGTGGAATTTGAATGGAGTTTTGTTTTGCTGGTGGTGCTCAACTTTACGGCCAATGTTCTTCCAGAGGACATAGAGCATTGTGGATGCTAGGATGTGATACTCTATGTTAAAGGGATATAGGTAATATATTCCTTGAGAAAATACTGAGCAGACAGTTGTTGTTGTGCAATTGCATTGAGGTGCGTGATCATCTAGAACTAAAGGAGAAGGAGAGATTAGTTATGTGCATTTTAAAGATTTCTTGTTTAAAGTGAATAAATAAAACTTAAAATAATGAAACACAAAAGGTAAGATTTCACTCAAGCAACCCCCGATTACCCACCTAAGGCCCCACTTCCCCATGCTTCACTGGAGTTTGAAAGCAGAAGACATCCGAGCAGCTGTCAGGGAATGACCTGGGTTGGAAGGGACCTTCAAGATCACCTATTTCAAACCCCTGTGCTGTGGAGAGGGAACCATCCACTAGACCAGGTTGCTCAAAGCCCCAACCAACCTGTCTTGAACATTTCCAGGGATGGAGCACCCACAGCATCTCTGGGCAGCCTGTTCCAGTGCCTCAGCACCCTCACAGTGATGGACTTTTTCTTTATATCTTCCTTGTTCTAAATGTTTCCTGAACACAACTTGCACTGTCTCACCAATGGAGAAAATGATTCATTATTAAAATAAAAAAAGAACACCCAGGGCAAAGTCTTTGTCTTGTAAAGCAGCACTATCCCTTTAAACCATCCCACTGAATCCTGTAGGATCACAGGCCACATGTAACCACTCTCTTGGGAAAGATTTGCAAGATTATCCATGCTTGTTTTTCATTAATAACTTGGTAAATAGTAAACTCTCATTTTAACACTGCTATGTTAATTTTCTTCTGTGATTTAGTAATAAAGTGGTTCCTTACTGATGTTCCTCAGTGATGTTACTCCTCAAAAGAAATGTTCTCAAAAATCTATTTGTTTGGAACTTAGAAGAAAACTACTGTGTTGATCACATTAATGATAACGATCATATAACATTTTAGTGTCACCTAGTTACCATTTGCCCCAGAATGACTATGCTGACATAGTCATGAATGACGCAGCTACATCCTTCAGTGACAGTACTTCGTATGAGTGTGCTAGAGCAGGAATTTCAAAATGCACCAACCCTTTTGCTTACCTATAGTTATGTTCCCAAAACCAAGCGTGATTAGTCTTTCCTTATGTTCATTCAGTTGATGTTTTGACTCCGTTAGCACGCCATTTGTCCACAGGAGCAAATTTGTGAATACAGAATGGATAACACCAAACCTACAAAATGAAGTAATTATTGAAGGAATCTGCACAGTCTGTATATCCATATATGTGAAATGAAATGGATTAACTTTCTGTGTAAAAGCTACATGGCACTATTTATTTGTCAGTGCAGGGGCAGGGTTGAAAAATCATCACCGATCTCTAAAGATGTTCTGCAGTCACTGAATCTTAGACTTCCATAACTTTACAGAAATGCGATGTATTAAATGGCCTACTGTATTAAACTATTAATAGGATGCTATTATTATTTCTTATGTTCTCTTATGTGATGTGCTTTATTTTTTGGGCTGGAGAAGCTTCAAGTTATTGATTGAACAGTCTGAACAGGATTAATTTTTTTGCAAACCATATTTCGCAGCCTTCTGCAGGGCTCCTTCATATTCCCTGTGTCTGATTTTTTTCAGATACCACTGCCTTCTCCAACGTCATGCATTTTTGTTTCCTGGAAAGAGCTGAAGCTAATAGAGAGCTTTTTTCCTTTCAAAGTACTGCTACAAATGAGGGTAGGTCTCCTCCATGCATTTTTGAGACTCCTGGCCTCTGACAAGCCATTTCAGCTTGGTGAAACAGAATGGCATTGGAGAAAGAAGTGTATTAATGGTTCTGAACTTCCTAATAAAATCCAGATAAAAATTGTTCTCCATTGCCAAGCACTCCCTTTTTTTGCAGAAGGTCATAGTACCTCTTTCCTAGGCACAGTCCTTTCACCTGTGCTCTGCCAAGGCTGTTAATGTCTCTTCATCAACAAAGAGTTCTTTATTACAGCACTGTTCTCAGCAATAAACTTGCAGTTAGTAATTTTTAAACTCTGCTTATAAACAGAGCTGATATCACCAGCTGACATTGCAAACCTGTCTGCAACCACTCCCTTCCTTGACACGGGTTATGAACTCTTCTGCAAGAGAGCAGAGCAAATGGAGAACCTTCACCATAGATTATGTTTTTGAGTAAATTTATTTTACCTCCTATAGAAACTGGTCAGCTCACTGATAACTTTAAGATTACTTTGAAAATTATGGTGTTTTCTTACATATGCTGTAGGTACAGACAGATTAATAATATACATTACTCCACCTTCTCACAAAACCAGAAAATACATTGGATCTGATTTGGTACACAGGATACCACCAGGGAGGTTGTGTTTCCCAGTGCATTTGCATCTACCACAGCTGTGAGGTGGGGTTGACATGCCTGAGGAATGGGATGCCAGAAAGACCTGGATGAGCTCAAGAAGTGGCCCTGTGGGAACCTTATGATGCTCAAAAAGGCCAAGTGCAAGGTCCTGCACCTAGGTCAGGGCAAGCCTCCGTATCAAAACAGGCTGAAAACATTCAAAACCAGGCTGACCATCTGGTTGAAGGTGTCCCTGCTTATTGCAGAGGGATTGCACTAAGAGACTTCTGAAGGGTTTCTTCCAACCCAAACTATTCTATGTGTCTAAGACCTAGTTCTAAAAAGCTGCTTTCCACACAAATCAGTATAAAATACCTCAGACACATTGCATTGACTGCAGGTTGGTGATGCAGATTCCCTTTCAGTAGCTAAATATAAAAAACATGACATAGAGCATAGTCTTAAAACACGTATGTGACGCTTCCTTCCAAAGTGACTCTGTGGTATCATATATTGCCATTTTCCTCTCTCATAAGAAAAATATATGTCATTTGTGACTATTGCGTATTGTGAAATTGAAGTACAGTTTGCATAAGGGTATATGGAGTTACTTTCTATTTAACTGTTCTATTTCTACTTAATGCAATCAAGAGAAGAATCAATCTCAGTATATTTTCACAGTCTCTCATAAAATAAAACTTTGGCTTTAAAGCACTGTGCAGACCTACACCTATTAACATGCCAGATGAGGATCAGATCCACTTTACCTTTCAAGTGTTTTGAAAGACTGGATAACATCCTTTGCATGACACCACAGGAAGTACACCTAAACGAAAGAAATACAGAGAAATATCATTACAATCATGAGCATGTATAACACTCCGAAAGGAAAGTGCATCTGTAGATAGATACACCAATGTTTAAAACTTCTGATGTTTTAAACTGAGGTAGCTCCATCTCCACACGTGTGAAAGAGCCCATGATTTCCTGTGATATTCACACAGAACCTGAGATTTCTTATATGAAAAATCAGTGGCTTAACAGTAGAAAGTCTAAATAGCACTCACCAAAACATACTTTTGTTCTGTATCTAAAGAGACTTATTTCAATGACAAAAGAAATAAAGCCACTGTCTGTGAGTAGAGGTGTGATTGCTGCAGGGCATGGTGATGCTAAGTTTGAATAATTTATTAAATATATTAAATTCTATGGAAGGAAAAAGATTGATTAAAGGATGCCAGACTTGACTAATAAAACAACAGATGCCCAGGAAACATGAGAAAAGTTTGCACTAACTGCCTGAGAGACAACCCCATTAAGAACACAGCAGTTGCATTCAAGGTTAGTGCAGAAAACTTAAACAGGGAATAAAAGAGAGAGATAATAATAATGAGTTAGCAAGTCAAGAGCAAAGAGGAATAAAATCAGAGTTCTCCGTTTGTGAGAGCATAATGAAGAGCTCAGAAAAATCAAGCGCAGATAGGTTCAAGAAGAGTTATACCAATATTTCTCGGGGATGTCAGGGTGACATTGGGAGTCCTGTTTACTCCCAATAGTCCCTAGGATACTAAACTCAACAGTAAGTGAGCTATCAGGAGAGAAAGAGTCCTAAGATTCTCTTAGAAACCTGCACAGTTTGGTATTCCAGAAATGGTCTGAAAAGGGATAAGGCCTTTGGGTTCTTCTTCAGAGTAACGGGAAGCCCATTTTCCCACAGCATCCATTACTGTAGGGTGCCTCCACAGCCACTGTTGTCTGAGGCATTCAGTGCCTCATTTTGGAAAAAGCTAGGCAAATGCAGCTCTTTATGGCTCACCTATATTACCCAGCAATAACCATTCCTCTAATGAAGCATTTTTCAGTGAGTGGCCACTGTAAAATCCCAGCTGTAAAGACTAAAATATTTCAGGTAGGCTTCAACTGAAATCAAATTGAAATTACCTTAGTCTCTGTTGCCATGTTCAATTTCCCATGCTGGGATAAATGCAGTGAGATCTGACAAGAGATCTGAAACAATTCTTCAAAACTTAAAAGAACTGTAAGTTTTGAAGATCTCTCCAGACACAAGAAAGCGTGAAGGAATAGGAAGTGTCAGTAAAGAAATAGTATAAAATCCATTCTTTGCTCACAGAATATTCATTGCCTCCAGGGGACTTCTGCCTGCATAAGAATATGATGCATACCTGCCCTGGGAGGGCAGGTACATGTTAGCTCATACATGGGCGCAGGACGTATATATTAATTTCATGGTATATATCAGGATGTCTCATTTAAATTACCACAGAATCTGATACATATCCTGCAGAAAACAAATCCTTTGGTTTTTAGATGACATATATTAGGGGTGTTCTCTGCTGTGATTTCATTCACTATTTCAAAGACATGAGAAGGTTTGTGTTCGGTAAGCGTATCCGGAGAATTACTTTTTAAATGTAAATTTTTCTTTGCTCAGACTGACATTCAAGTGTTCATTATTTAGAGCTCTGTAGATGATAACTTCAGTGACACTGGGTGATGTAAAACTTAAATTAGAATTTTTGTTGCTTTTGTTCAGCATTTTTATTCACCATTCTTCCACATTGTAGTTTATGATGGCTGGAAACCTTGTCAGCTCAGGGTCACTGGCTGTAATGAAGAATGCTGCATTCAGATCAGCAGGGCAGAAGAGTTTAATTTCATTAGTTTATTTTTCAGAGATAAAGCATAGAAGTTGCAAAACACTAAGAGCCTTACAAGAACGTGAAACTAAGATTACTTCATCCAACTCAGAATTTCACCCTCAGAGAAAAACATAGATGGGGTTAGAGTTGCTGTTTAAATTTCAATGCTTTTTAAAAAAACTGTTGAAGAATGCAGAAAAATGCAGGTTGTTCAAAAGCTCATTTACATGCAACCACAACTGCTAGGAAAACCTTTCTTTTCTTTCTGAATGACAAACATCTTGGAAAATTCACAAAAGTGCCTGGCTATGATTGAGTACCTCACTTGAGTGGCTTTTTCTTTCCATCTTCCCTACAAACCTCCTGATAGGGGTTCAGAGGAATAAATGTGAGAAACAATCAGCTATGGAGTGTCACCACACCCTCTAGACCCAAAGCCTCACAACAAAGAGGCAGCTGGAATATTTCACAGGAGTCACTGAGTATGTTTTCTACTGTGCAGACACTGATAAGAATAACCAAACGCTTCTAGAAGGAACATCTGTGTTAATTTGTTACAGGAAAGTCGTGGAAGTGTTTTAGAACCAACTAGGAAGGCTTTTATCCCCTCTGACTTAGCAGGGCTACACCTCTAACCACAGTGAGACACCAGGTTAGATAGATTGGATTGAACTTCTTTGATAAGTCCTACATACAGAAAGAAGGGAATTACCTTTAGCCAAGGTACTCATTTCAGTCCGGAAATTCTGAAAACTGTGTATGTAACTTTAAGAAAATAACAGCCCATGAAACTTTAACTGCAGGAGAGCATTTTCTGATTATTCCATTTGATTATATGCATTTTGATATCTTTATGAATTTCACGGCTGAGCAACTTCAGGTTGCAAAGCCTGAAACAAAACATAGGAAACATATACATTCACAAGCATTTAGTCCTTAAAATTGTTCTGCAACATGTTTAGAAATCAAATTAGCATAAAATCCACTGATGACAAGATAAAATATATTTTTGGTAAGAAATAGAGATTAATATAAAACTGCAACCAGTGACTTTTACCTGTAAGATGGTGTGTACAGCATGTGTAACAGGAAAAATGCCTTCAGTTGGTGATAAACAGTTTGAAAAATCAATATAATATCCAATTTTAAAGGAGTCCAGAATTAAAGTAATCACTGCAAATAATGTAATCCCACCTACAAATGAAAAAGATATTAGAAAAGTTCAGTGTATAGTTATAGTGTCCAGAGTCTATTTGTAAAATATACTAATATCTATTTAGGGGAATGAAAATTGATCAACATCTGTGTTCTTTTTTAAGGAAATAAGAGTAGATCGATATTCATGAAGATAAATAATGAAATAAGTGCCTCTAATTTGCAAAAGCCTCTTCCCAGCATGTTAAGCAACGACATCACAGGACTGGCTGTGGTCAGTGTGGAGTGGCCAGCCGAACACTGACCAGGACATCCAGCACCTTGCAGAGGGCCCAGCTCCAGGCAGGATCAGCCTCCCAGGTGACAGTGGCACTGAAGCACCGTACAGTGCATGAATTACTGCCCTCGGCAGCCCCACAGCAAGCTGAGCACTTCTGGGGAGCTGAACAATCACCTTACAGCGCCCCAAAACCTCCACAGTGGGAAGAGCACAATCTCTTGGTGTGCCCTCCCCATGGCTCGGAGGTTACACTTTAATTCAGAGACCACAACTACAACAAGCTCTATGGTTTGTTCTCCTAGAAAGGAACCAAAGATTTAATTTCAGCGTCTATGTTTCACACAGACACAACATCCTAATGTATTACTCCAAATATCCTAAAGAACTTTGAAATACATTTCCCCTTGTTTATTATTATTATTATTATTATTAGGTCTGTACCTGCATGCCTAAGCACAATTGGCAATAAGATTACTGATCCAAACTCTAAGACCTTCATTTTTATGGTTTTGGTTTGTTTTGATAGTTTTCTTCGTGGTTCAGATTTTTTAAAATTTTTCTTTAGGCTTTTACTCAAACAGGCTTTCAGTGGATTTAATTTGGACTTATTTGAATGAAGACTAGATAAAAACATATCCATGGATCTTAGCCAGACCTTATAATATCAACCAGCATCAGTATCCTAACCTTTCTTTGCAATTCCTCACAGAGTAAATAACATCACTAGTGTTGACTTAGATGGATATTTATCTCTTATAAGGGGCCACAACCTAACTTCCATATAAGTACCTCATGTTCCACTTGACTTGTGGTAATAAAAAAGTAAGACTAATTGTTTTTTAATTAATAAAACCTTTCTTTTCAAAGTTGCATTAAGTAGAAATTACATAAATTATATATTAAAATTATATAAAAACACTGTAATTTTGTTTATTATTTCATTGACCCTTTAAAATTAAACAAAAATAGACTTCAGAAAACATTTTAATCACAAGGGTATGAATTCCAATAGGATTTTATGTTATTGTTTTGCAATTTCTCTATAATAAAAAAAATGTCAAATTACTAATTGAGTGCAATCTCTACCATGAGCTAAAAACTTTTGCTTTAATATTGCAAAATCTAAAACCTCGCCTCTGCACTTCATGCATGTGCATAATCCTATATAGTTTTAAGGTCAGCTAATTTGTATTCTAACCCATGCAACAGGACTGGGGCCCACATTTAAATAGATGTGCCATTTTCTATATCTATGAAAGTAAATGGTATCCCAAAATGCAAATTTATAGGCTGCTCTTGAGATCAAATTATATGTTTCCTTCCATATCTAAAGATTGTAAATAATTCTAAAATAAATTAGAATTGGTAGTTCTAAAAGAATTCTGCCTGAGGTAACTAGACATGCTCTGAGCAAGGTGTTAGACTAGATGGCCTTCAGAAGTGCCTTCCCACCTAAATTATTCTATGATTGATTTTGTGATTCATGGTTTATTTAGAAAGTATGCAGGAAACCTCCTGTTTATTGAAATACATCAATTTGAGGCATTTCACATGTGTTGTGGTTGTTTCAATAAGAAGGCAAAAGCTAGCTTGTGAAGCAAAAAGATTATAAATTACTGTCCTCCAGGAATGAGAAAACTTTATAAGACTCTTTTAATGTTAGATTGTTCCATTTGTTGAAATGCTATTTAGATATTTCTGGCAATCACTTAGGTGGCCACACTATAAATGTATACAAAGTGTCTAACATGCATATTTATGGGCTTCAAAAGAGAATGTACTAATCTGCTTAGTCAAAAATCAAAGCCCAATCATAATGACCATTCATATGGTATGTTGATAGCTTTTGTGTTAACTTTTGGTGGTGGATACTTCAGTA
Organism: Origma solitaria; assembly: GCA_013397895.1. Lineage (NCBI taxonomy): Eukaryota > Metazoa > Chordata > Aves > Passeriformes > Acanthizidae > Origma > Origma solitaria. The sequence goes on from VZRL01004627.1 coordinate 441,674, forward strand.
GTATATACTACTACTAAATGGATACCAGTAATTTCAAGGAAGATAATTCCACCATCTAGCTATTTCCATTTAAAATTTTAAGAAACATGAAATGATTATTATTGGGCACTGTTTCATTATTTTTTTTCAAACATTCATTGAAACCTGTATATCTTATGGGATCAATAATAGGATTTTCAATATTGCTAAACACTGGCTTATTTCTTCCTATTAACCATCGAGAAGAACAAAAACCATAATGATACAGTTGCAAAAATTCCACTCTCACCTTACTGTTCAAATAACTGGCAATTCAATGCAGGAAGTAAAAAGATACGAGCTGAAGTCTGCCAAGAGCTTTTTAAGTTGACCAGTTGTCAGTGCTTTAAACAGAAGCCATGCTGCTAAAGAATGTGACAAAATAAAGCTGTTTGTGAAGCCAACTGATGTTCGTTTTGAGTTCTCTGACTCACTTCCCTGAACTTTCCCAAAAGAAATGGTCAGAGAGCTTTTCCTAGCAGGAGAGTGTACTTAGGGGAACAACATTTGGAATAAGCCAAGGAAAGACTTCCTAAGGTTCCCTGTGGCTATTTGGGTCAGGATAACTGTGTTGTAATAAAGACAAAGCTCTCCCACAAACTTTTCCCGCATTCAGACTGCAGGAGTGGTTCTTGGTCAACCACGGTGGGAAGACAACCGAGCTGGAGGGCTCACACAATTGACCCCTTGGTGCAAAAAGGTTCAAGGAAGCCTTCCTGTGAGCAATTCTTGCAAACAGATCATCCATTCTTCTAGCATTGCTAAACATGTAAAAGGAATCAGTTATAGGAGGTTTTTGTTAAACCATTCCGTTTCAATATGTATCAGAGCAATATGGTCTAAGTAGGCAACTGCCACCACTTTCACTAAAATAACATTGACAGTTTGAAAGGATTCATGAAAATACACTCATTTTATACTGTTTAATACAAGGACATTTACTCGCGCTAGTAAAAAATTGCAGGAAACTTTCTCTGGAAAAACTCAAAAAAAGTATGTCTGTCCCACTCATCCTCCCCTTTCCTTTTTGGACTTTTAGTCTTTCAGATAAAAGATTTCTATGACAAAAGCACTGATAAAGAGGAGGGCAAGGGGGATTTTGGCAGAGGAATTGCCACCTGAGTTTTTCCTTAGCTCAAATAAGTTTTCTTTTACCAATAGAGGATAAAGGAGATGTACAGACTTGTTGTAACTACAAGAAACTCCCAAGAATAGGAAAGTGTAGGTCATTCCCTAAGGGCAAATTTGTTGAATTGCAGCCTAGACATCCAAGAGAAGTCATGGAAGCCGCACCACTTGAGAAGCCAGTACAAAGAGCCACCCTGTGCTGGTAAAAGAAATGGATAAAGTAACCTAGTAGCTGAATCCAGGATCTTGTTTCTAAGTTTCTGTGACTCCTTATATTCTGTAGGACAAATGAAATGCTATGAATGTGTTGCCAAAGGAAAGAGGGCAGAGGATCCTGCTGTACTTACCCATGCTAGGCAGTATTTATTCCATATTTAGGAGAGGAAAGCTACCTTCTGAGTAACAAAAGCATAGCTTGGTCCAAGTTAGGATCAAATTAAGCCTTGTATGCATTTCAGGACATAAGCTAATAAATGAAAAATGCTTGAGAGATAAATATTGCCTTGGAAAATAGTAAATAATCAAGAGGAACAATTCAACAGTTGGTATGTGAACTCTATACGTTTCAGAAAAGAGTCTACAGACCATGGCTGTATGTTAGACATTAAAAAAAAAAAAAGGTTTTCTGTCAGCAATTCATACACAAATGTTAACAGTTGCAAAGAAAATAAATGAAACACAAGCACTGAGGTTGAGGACAAACTCCATTTCCATAGCACAACCTTTTTCAAAATAATCACGTCAGGTGTTCTAGGACTTTTCATTTAGATACTGCATTAGCTGCTGTGAAAATTAACTGTTGTCTCATTGTTAGTAGGTAGGAAACATTTTATGGAAAAGATGTTTTATAACATTCCACTTAAAATACTTACTTTCCAATCTATCATTTACAGTGACTGGAAGAGGCTGGTAATACTGGGGCTGCCTATTATTCCACGCAGCATTGATGTAGGCTATTTCTTTTTCTTGGTACCCAGAAACACAGCAATCCTGTCACTACAACTGTGATGTGCTCCCCAAACATCTTCTCTCAGTATATCTCACCTTTATATCCTCCCCCCAGTATGCACCTGACTGCAGATAAGGGTCAGCACATCCCACCATTACCCCTGCAAACTTGTATACTTTTTCTGCAAGCGAATGCTCATTTTAGATTCCTTGTTTAACTGCTTTATGTACTAATCTACAAACTGATCTGGTCAGAGTTTTCATCCTCTTCTGTCTAACTCTAGATGTGTCTAAAGTATCACTGCACACATACAAATGGGCATCTCTGATATACATTGGTATAGAGAGCACTTGAGGACCTTTCTGACTGGTACTACCATAAACTAAGTTGCATTAGACCATCTGGAAAAGGTGATAATTCCTCCAAAAGAGCTGCAAGACACCAACAAAATTGCCTCTTCCACTAGCTATATATTTCATTTTTCAAGTGTCACCAAACCAGCCTGGTAAGGAAAAAAGGCACCGGAGCTTTTAGCACTATAAATGGTAGGCTGGAAAGTGAGGATGTTTAACAAACAGCTTTCCCATACAATCTCGGAGTATGTTCAGCTTATGCATATATTTACTTTAGAGTGCACTGCATGTGCATTCAGTTCGTGAATACCAGAATGCCTCCTGGTAGGGATGGAGAGGGTAACAAAGAGGTAGCAGACACAGGTGATGGCACAGATGTCTCTTGTGCGGTGCCACTCTTTGTGCCTTCAGCCCGTACTTACACTTCAGCCAGCGGGCTCCGGCGTGTGTGTCCTTGTCCCGGATCAGCCGCCTCTGCGTGCAGCTCCTGCAGAGGTACCACAGCATCCACAGCAGCTGGATGAGCATCAGCGTGATGAGGTAGGAGAGCAGGTGGCTCTTGCTGATGCCCACGGCATGCACAGCCCAGGCGAAGGTGAGCAGCAGCCCGGCCAGGAAGAGGTTGATGCCGTACTGGCTGCTGAGAATCTCGGCGTTTTTCTGCGGGTAGCTGCCGCCCAGCGCGGGGCACCCGGCGGCTTTCTCCATCTCCCACGCCGCCGGCCAGGCGCAGCAAGCAGGCGGCCCCGCTTCCCCCGGGGAGCCCCGGGCCGCCGGCCCGTCCCCCATGGCGGCGGGGGCGGAGCGGGGCCGCCGGGCCCGGCCGTGCCCTGCCCGCGGGCGGGGGTCCCCGGCTGCCGGGCAGCCCCGCGCTCCCCGCCGCGGGAAAGGCTGCTGAGGGTTCTGCGGGGCAGTCCTGCCTGAGACTGACCACTGCCGGGGTGCAGACCAGGGTAAGGAGAAGTTACTCGGACCAAGGTTAGTCCGGAGCCAGGCGGTCATGTCCCTCTTGGAGGGGCAGGTGAGCCCTGTCCGGCTGGCTTTGGTGAGGGACGTGCGGTTATGTCCGTGTCGAGAGACCTGTGCGGTGTAACACGTTCCCTGGACAGGGAGAGGGGAAAGGCAGGGGTGCTGAACGAACCCCCGGCGCGATGGCTGCAAAGCCGAGGAGCGGCCAACACCGGGGAGCGGGCGCGGCTGGAGCCTGCCCTGCTGCCCAGAGCCAGCTGCTGCTGATGGAGCTCCTCTGCACGGGGGTGGCAGTGGGATCACCCATGTCCTTCACACTCCGGGCCGTCTTCTTTTGGGCAGTCGCTACTTTCATTGCTAGCACAGATTCTTGGTTTTCAGGAATTCTCTAGACATTTCAAAAGTGTCAGTTTGCCTTACTCTTTTAGGAAATCCCATTCTGACAACACAATATTATAGGAATTGCTAGCTGGAGAAGCAACTACTGAGTTCAAAGTAGCAAAAGCTTCTGCAGAATTTAGTCCACTTCTTATATATTCGTTTTCCCAATATTTATAAACATTTTAAGTATTGACCCTTTTCTACTTAAACTGAATTCTCTTTAGGTATTTGGGTACCGAGCCATAGCTTGGAGGCCAAATACCAAGAGAGAGTGCTCTCTGTTCTGGCCAGGCAAGTCTTATATTTTTCACTCTTACCTATTGGTCACATATTGATTACCCAAAACATTGGTTTTTACAGTGAGTGACCCACATCTCTCATGCAATTAGGCCAGTACTTCAACTACATTGAAAAAAAAATAAAAAAAGGAGATACTGAAAATACAGCATCTATTTCACTCCACTTCCTCTGCAAAACGTGTCATTTAAAGTTTTTTCTCTTCTGAAGCCAGAAATTAATACAGGGGTTTTTTTAATATAACAAAGAACATTTGAACTGACATAAGTGTCTGGGGTCCGCAATCCTCCTAAAGAACAGGGAAGAAAAACAAAATGGCAAAAAGGCGGAATGAGTGAATTCTGGACAATCACCTATTTAGGTAAACATAAAGAAGTAGTAGTTCATGTCCTTTATTCATTTTGCCCTGTTCTCAAGAAACAGGTATTTTAAGCCATCTGCAAATTTTCCTTTTGAAGAATGCACTTAACTGGAAGCCAGCCCTATGTTCCTGTCTGGCCTGTAATAGAAAAATAACTAAAAAGCAGAATTAGTCAAACCATTCAGACTTCAACCATATCTCGCTCACAGCTGCATCCATTATCACAAGATCATGGAAATGCCAAATCCTACTTCTATCTCATATAGTGAAACCTTTAAAGAGTAACTAAGATGCTTCCATTTTGCAGAGCTTCTACGGGAAACTAAATAATCTTCCCTGTATGAACTATTTTACTTCAAGATTATCCAAGAGCATCCCTTGTCACCTGTGAGGGAAAGCTCTTTGGTGCTGCTTCACATTCTCATCCTCAAATGAAGTTAATGTAAATGGATATAGAAGACACCTATGGTGGTCTGTAGCAAGATAATACATTTAAGCTTTAGTACAGGTGGGGATTTTGATTGTCTCATTGTTTTTTCAGGGAACTATTATGCTACCTCTTTCTACTGTCTTGCTCTAAATTCTTTATTTGATGGAAAGGAAAATAACAAAAGCAAGGAGTTCACAGAACTGGAACTGACAGCAGCATTGGGTCAGGTTACAACAGTTAAAATAAGCATTGTTTTAAATTCTTACCAGATTTGCCACTACTTCCTTTTGAGCATGTAAGTGAATGAGTATTGTGTTGGATACTCATAACTGTTATTGAAAGACTTTGCAGGACTTTGTACAATGAGTATATTTAGCAGAGATTCTCAGAAAGACGTGAAAGTAGTCAGAGGGCAAACAGCTCTCCAAAGGTAAACAGAGTGGTATTATATCTTCAATAAACCCAGCTGAGGAGGTGTGAAAGACAAAGATACTCCAAATCAAGTATTAAAAATCTATATGAACATCTGTTTTATAGAAAAAGCAATGGGATGGGCTGGAAGTCTCCAAGAAAGTGTAATTAGACAGTTAAACAATTAAAAACGGAACAACAATTGACCACTTTTTTACAAAGTTTATTAAGATGTTCAGAAGAATGAATTTGAAAAATCATGTAGCAAATAGTAATTTTAATTCAAGATCACAAGGCAACTTAAAACACCTAGAGCATTTATATAGTTGACAAATAAAAATACAGCTATTATAACCATCCCTGAGAAATACTTCATTTTAAATATTATAATAGTAATAATAAACAAAGTTACTCAAATGTACCTGTGTACGCAGACATAAAATTGTTAAAACTTTTTAAAAGAAGAAGACCTGAAGATGAGCAGCTTGCACTTTAAAGATGTGAAGCACGACTGGTTTTGGCAAACTTAAATATTACGTTTAAACAAATCAAGCTGTTAACTTACTCTACAAACTACTTTAAGTAGTGCTGAATGCACTTTATTTTGGTTTGTCTGATCCTTTGTATCACATACTGTTAGAATGCAACTTTTTCCCTTAATGGAACAGAAACAGCCAAAGACAATGTGTATCTTTTTCATTACTAAACATTCCATGCATTCAGCAATGGTGTGAATTTGGAAGTCAGAATGAAGAACACAGTTCTTCTCTGACAGTCCAAACTTTAAGCAACAGTCACAAGGAGTAGATTTTAACAAGTGTCAGTACCAATTTCCACATTCTCCTATTTTCCAAAAGGCATGGGTGAGAATGTATTTACACAAGGATTTACATAAAGTAGTCTAGCAACTAGATGGTGCCCAGGTCTTCAGACACTTAAGTATCTCAATCAACATGAACAGACACCTAATAAAAATAAAATACTATTTTATTTTCCCAACTGAGTATAACTAGTAGCTTTTAAGTTAATATCAGCCTCTTCATTGCAGAGGAAACTTCATTAACAGGCACTGCTAAGAATGAAAAGTTAATTTACAGTAGAAAAAAACAACCTGAATACTCAAAAACAGTGCATACATCAAAAGAATTTATTATGTGCTCCAGATTTCCTGTGTAGTGTTAATATTGTTCATTGTATTGCTGGTTATTCACAGCTTGATTATCCACCTTTGGTTGTGGACAAACTGCATGAGCACAAGTAGAATCTATTTATTTCATTGATGGCACTACCAAATGTCAACCAGCTTTCCCTTACCCCTATTCATACTTTTTTTTTTTTAAACATTAGCACATTTGAATTCAAGATATTAGGTAATAAAATATTTCCTACATGGTAACACATATAACATTAGAAGGTAAACAGATCAAGAAATGTCTCCTATAAGTAAGTTTACAAGTACAAACACAGGTTCCAGATAACAGTATTTTACCCGTCAATTCAAATGGAAAGAATATAGTATTAAAACCCCACAACATCTGATTTAAAAAGCAATTACTTCCAAATCAAACAACATGATTTGAACAGGAAGTTGAACTAGGTGATCTCTGAGGCCCCCAGAGATACTATTTAAGGGTGCCTTCCAACACTAACTATTCTATGTTGCTATTACTTACTACCCATGTGCTTAATATTCAAATATAAATAGAAGCTTTACAAAGCTTTACAAAATGAAAGGCCTCATGTTACTAGGAGATGTAAAACCTATTTATCTTTCAATTATTCACTAATCAGTTGCTTTTTCCTATAGTTATGTCCATCGATTTATAAATCAAGTAGATTAAGAATTACTGCATCAGTTAGAGCAAACAGCCAGTTTAGAAACAACAGAAGTACTGGAATGTAACAAAAGTGACATACACTTTGCAGGATTAGTTACTTGAGTCCTTCACATGAAGCTGAAAGAAAAGAAAATACAACCCCAATTTAACAAAAATCTTTGAAGGTTCTATATACTGCACAGGCTGTGTCTCGTACTAACTCAATAAATTAATGATTTTGCAACATTAAGTAATAACTTGGCCCTAAGTTAATTACCTCCTTAAAAATCAGGTTTCTTCATATCTAGAAATTAGATGGGAAAAATGCAACATTGGTTCAGTTTGTTATGCCCAAAAAAAAAGTTTAAAAAAATTCTGAGTTTCACTGTCCCAGCCATTAAGTACTTTTTGCCTACAACTCTGTCAGTACAAGAGGCTACACTCTAAATCCAACAGTCATCACCTTGCTGCACTTGTAAAAATGCTAAGGGATCTTCTCACCAGAAAGAGTTTGTGACGGCAAGCAAAGCCAAACAGGCTTCCTCCTCATTCCCTTGAGAAGTACAACAAACAGGACCTGCTGAAGGAGCAGCTTCCCTGGATGATATGAGACACCTGTGATTTGGGGGACATCCTTTACCCTACTTACTGAGATGTCTTTGATGTCTTCCTTAGCTTTTTACATTTCACAGGAATTTCATTTGATAAGTATATCCTAACAAAAGACGTGGGAACCCACTTTCCATGTGGCAGTTATTGACAATGCATTTTTCAAGTCAACAAAACAGATGGGTTTGCCTTTGAAAAGCTCTTTTTCGAAAGAACAAAAAACTTCTGATATGTGGCAATTTTCCAGATAGCAGGTTGATCTGGACTGTTCATCACGGAAAATGAAAACAGCACGCTTGAAGACAAAGATACAACAAAGATTTTGAATTTAAAAAAAAATAGAGAAGGCACTTGCACATGGATGTTGGTATCTTCTCCCCTTTACTATCAGGTCAAGCAGCTTTGCTAAGAAGTTCTCCCAGTCTAGGTAAAAGCTGCAGGTTTTTGGCCTATAGGTCCCCAAACCATCCATTCCTACTAATGTTTCTTTTCACTGTCTAGAACAAAATCTTAGAGAAGTGAAAAGGATACTCTTCCCCTCTGGATAATTGCATGTTCTCTGATTACTCTGTGTGCCACAAAATGTCAAACTTCTACAAATGTACACAAAACATAGAGAATGAATGCCTAAATGGCCTCCCAATCCTTAAATGTCTAACAAAGCAGCTCCCACAACAAGACCAACACTTTTATGTGCTTAAAAAATTCAATTATTTACCTGAAGGGCTTATCCCAGGAGTGACACAAGCATCACAACACCCATGAACTGAATGAAGAGCAACACAGGTGTCAAAAATGACCAGACAGGCCACAAGGCAACATTGAAACTGGAAATAAAAGCAGAAAGTATTTGGTAAATTCAGTTGTTATATTATGGAAACACCAGGCATACAAAAAAAAACACATCACAAGAGGAAATAAGATTAAATTATTTAACCTGGAAATATATTTATTTCTGAAAACAAAACCCATCAAGGGTAAAGGGTAAAGATACAGATTTTCTTAAAGTAAAAGGTATCTGAAGCCCCTGAAAATGACCTACTCTGATTTTTCCATGGACATACATGGCAGCTGAGAGAAGCCTTAATCTGAACTTTCATCCAGACAGATTTCAGTTAACTGAAGAGAGAGGGGGAAGAACAACTTATCTTACAACTAAATTATAAGAATTACAGATCTGACTAATTAGAAACAATAGGGAACCTTTCTTTTCTTCAATCTTCCTTTTTTTTTCACCATTGCAACAAATACTGACTGATATTCCAATAAAACAGCTAAACAAGACGAAATCAACTTTCATGCAGAGAGCAAATAAATAGACTGGCACAATGTATATAATTTTCTTCATTCACATGCATATTTTCTCAGTTCTGACTCATATAACCTCATAAGTAAAGCAGCTCTTACTATATGTACCATGCTCAGACAAAATATAAACCCTTAGAGCTCAGATAGCAATAGTCAGAAGTATAACACTTTGTATATGCTTGTTATGATTGTTTGATAATGAAGAACTCTGACAGAAACAGACCAAGCTGAATTTTTTCTGAGATAGAGAATGCACCTTTGTCTTAATTTGTAAACTGCACAAGTAGTTGCCGGAGGTGAGAAATCTACACTAACAAAACTAATGACTTCGGTTTCCCCCTAAATTGTCAAGATAGAAAAGATACAGTACATCTCGAAGTACACTTAAATATACTTCCAAAAAGCTTCAGTTGTTGCAAGTCTTGCCTTGTGGATGAAAATTGAAAGTGCAAGAAATTATGCTACATAGAACTGGTATTGTCACCAATACATGCAACAGAATTACAGAAATTATACTTCTTATAAAATGAGCCCATCAACACACAGACTTGCATAGGTTTAGCAGCAGTTTGCACACAGTGCTGTGTGTTGCACACTTACCAAATTGCTGCTGCTATGAAGGTAGCTGTTGTGACAGGAATCAGTGCTGGGTACTGCTCATCATAGTCCTGAATTCCACAGTACCACTCAAGGTACAGTATGCAGTAAAAGGCAACAGATAAACAGGCAACCAATAAACAAGTGCCACCAGCAAGCCACCAACTGCGGGAAGAAAAGCACATTAAACCATGTTTAGCACAGCCACATTGCAGTTTGCACAGTGATCTTCAGTCTACAAAGAGAACAGACAGTATCTGTTAAATACACAGATTGTGGCCTAGAGTTCCTGTAGATTTTACCTTAAAATACTTTTACAAAACACTTTTTGCCCTTCAAAGCTGTCTAACATAAACAACTGAGTTCAATTTTGCAATGAAATATTGCTTTCATTTGCTCTCTACTCAAGTATTTTGGAAATGCAATGGGACAGATCTTGTCAGGAATCTACTATACTACCACACCAAAAATACTTTGTCGCTAATGAAATAAAATAGGTTCCACTGCAACTGTGCTTCTCACTATAAATTAGACTGGTGATCTTTGTGCAACAGAAATGTTGCAGAAAGCTTTAATATGATTTCAGTTTGTGACCTCTCAAATTTAACAGACAAGAAGCATGAAGATTTTTCTTCATAGCTGCTGAAGAAAACCATGGAGACATCCAGAACTTTAAAGTCAGAATCATAAAAACACAGGGCATGTGATTATTTAGGAAGACACATTTTTGAGCCTCTTTGAGGACATACTTCAAGACTAGGACGGGAAAGACAACTTGAGTGGAAGATGCACTTTATTAAAGTCTTATCTGAATGTGTATTTCACAAATAAAAATTTTGAAAAGTGAATTCTTATTACTATAACTTGATTACTAAATTACAAAGGGTAATCAAGGATCTTCCTACTCAGGCAACATCTGCTCTGGAATGGTGCAGCACACATAATATGCTACTTTGGAACCTTGGTACTACCAGTTGAGAATTCTGCACTAAGAGAACTGCTGCCACGGTCTACCTAGACAAGCAGCACAGGAAGAGAGGGGGTCCTGACACCCCAAATTTTGATTACACTCTGGAGTCACTAGTTTTGCCTTCACAGCCAGCTGTATGAAGGGTGTAACTAGCCTGAGAGAGCAGCTCCACAGAACCTCGCCGAACACAGCAAAGCCTTGTGCAGCTTCCACGTACTGATATAACAATGACAACAGGAATGAGAATTTTAAAAGCACTTCCAGCTGAAATGATCTAAAAATATTTAACACACATCAATCCCATTGAAAATAATTTTATAGAAAAAGACTAGAAATAAAAATTACTTCAAAGAAATTATTTGATTAATATTTTGCTAACCTACTCAAAGTCATCTAGAGAACTTCTAGAGAAATTAACTTCTGTTTGACATTTAAAGATTAATTTCAGGGGTTTTTTATTAAAATAAAAACAAACCCCCAACACTTTCAACAACACAGGCAGCTATTTCTTGGACTTAAGTGAAAACTTGAAGGTACAGTATTAAAATGTCTGGTATCAGAACAAATTTTGTATGTACCAAGATGGCTCAATAGAGTTTATAGAAAAAAGCAAAACAATTAGAGCAAATTTTAAGCATGATATTTACTTAAAAATTAGTTCGATAACATCAGCTTAGGTGGTCATCTGTTCCAACCTTCCTCTCAAGCAAGCTCAGCTACTGCCAGTTGCTCAGAATCATGTCCAGGTGGCTTTCCAAAGATGGAAGCTCTACAACCTACCTGGGTAACCTGTTCAGTGCTCAGTCACCTTCACAGTAAAAAAGTGTTTCCTGATCTTCAGAGGGAACCCCTGGGTTTCAGTTTGTGCCAACTGCTTCTGGTCCTGTCACAGGGCACCACTAGAAAGAGCCTGGCTCTGTCTTATTTGCACCCTCCCCTCACATATTTACATGCATTGACAAGATGCCTCTGAGCCTTCTCTTCTCCAGGCTCAACAGTCCCAGGTTTCTCTATTCCTACTGCAGATCTTGTTTATCCATGATTTAAAATACAGTGATCAGATGTAACAAGCTGAGTATGATTGTAAGACTAAAGCACAACTTTTTTGTAAGAAAAGATACCTTACCTATCAGCTTGAATAGTTTCTTTAATATTTTTTAAAAAATCAAAGTAGTATGTCACAGCTATTGATGCCAAAATCCAGAATGCAGAATGAATATTCAGTCTGGTAAGAGGCCTCATCGTCTTCTCTACAGCTGTAGACTCTTCTGTAAGTAAGAACATAATTATAGCACTAAAGCCAGTCATTAAACGGAGTATGATTATAGTTACGTAAAGCATGATGCTTTATATTTTTAATTCATTTATCTTGGGAGATTATTATACTCATCATAATACACTTTATACTACAAATATCCTAAAAAGCTCTGAACATTTACCGAAATGTAACAAACTAAGCAAGGTATCCTTTGATAGAAAGATAAAGCCGTAAAAATCAGCACAATACTATGCCTGTGCACCCTTTTAGGAAACAGCTGACTAGATTTCGTTAGGGTTATATAACTAATTAAAAACTCCTGATGTTATTAAAGCATTTTTATTAACATAGCACATAGAATTTCAGGTTAGCAACTCCAATTACTAATTTATTTGTACTCGTCTTTATGAATTTTAGTATTTGCAAAACGATTTCCAGAACAAATAATTTTCTTCTTCTCAACTGCAGATAATTCACAAGTTTTCAGCTCCAGTCTTGGGAGATAGCTTGACTTACACTGCACACTTTCAGCAGGTAAAGTACTACTATCATTGTGCAGGAAAGTACCTTCTCTTTTTCTCCTCATCACTATACATTTTTTTAGGAAGAGCGAGACAACAGAGCGAGCAGTACACGACAGTAACCATGTACCACAGTATTTATACACACTGTCAAAAAAGGTGTCAGAGGTGGTTTCGATGTCTCACACTCTGAAGTTTATCACCAGGAGTTCCTGGTGGCCTGTGTGCCTCCAGCAGCGTCACATGTGCCGACTCCTCCACACGCACCGCCACCGGCCGAGCATACCGACAGCTCCGCTGGAGCTTACAGGCAGCTTTATTTTTCATTTCCTATAATCCTGCTTATCCTACGAGAGCTTGGGCCTGGAGCGTTCAAGCACCTCGGCATCAAGCAATCCGCGGCCACGAGCCCCTGGCGTCTCCACACGCAGCTCGCAGCCAGGAGCGGACACCTGAGGGCA
>VZRL01004627.1:454605-472145 GCA_013397895.1 Origma solitaria
CGTCCCCGTCGCCGCCGAGCTCCATGTTGGGCCGCTCCGGCAGTGACGCGGCGGGGCGGGAGCTCGGCGGCCGCGACCGCCCCGGCGTGAGGGCAACGGCAGCGCCCGGTGAGGGCCGCCGGGCCTGGGGGCACGAACAGCTCCGGGAATAGCTGAGCCCCCGGAGACAGGGAACAGCGCCGTGTGCAGCCAAGGGCCGCAGGGAAGGCTGCTGTGCCCAAAGGATTCGGGGAAAAAAGAAACACTCTGTGTGTTGAAATGTTTTCCTCATCTGCCAACACAAAACTGAGTGTGGGAATGTTTTCCTCATCTGCCGACTAGATGCTCTCGAGGGCAGGTGTTAGGAAAAGCTTAATTTTAGTGACACAGAGCAGTGGTGTAGGTGCAAGATGGTTGGAGCATGGTGCTAATAACGCCGAGCTCGTAGGTTCGATCCCCGGAGTGACCATTCAATTAAGAGTGGGACTCGATGATCCCTGTGGGTCCCTCCCAGCTCGGAATATTCTGTGATTCTGTGAAGTGCAAAGCTCAGTGAGGTTTTGAGAGCCACGGGAGTCCTGTAGCACTCAGGACTGCAACTCATAACTGGAAATAATAAACATATTTAAAAGACAAACTCGGAAAAAGTTAAATAAACTAATAACGTGGTAGAACAGATTGTTTCCATTCTGTAGTTGACTTCTGCATAACTAGATATAAAGTCACATCGGCATGTTTCTACAAACACAACCTTGAAACCGGTTAGAATACCATGGCTTTCTTGTTTATTCACACGGACAATCTCAAAACTACTTAATTTTGTTGGCAGATTAACCTTAGAATTATAATAATATTAAGAATACTATTAATTCACGTATTGTATCTTCTATGTGTGTTCAGTGATTACGCCATTAACATGGCTTTTGAAATTGAAATTTGTTTCTAAGAGCAATGATTCATTAGGTTAATTAGATGATGCATGTGGTTGCCACTAATCCTGTGCTTTCCCAAACGAAATCTTGTTGTGTAACATTCTGACTAAGGCAGAAATCCTGCTGACTTCAAAGTGGAAATACCTGTCTGATATGGCAGCTGTTATGGATAGCTTTTCTTTACAGTGGGATTAAATGTAGAAATACTCAATAAATACTCAGATTATTATATGGGAGATTGAGGGAAAAAACCCCTAATTTCAGTATTTTGTTAACTATTGTTAACAAAATCAAGTTTAGAGTCCTTCTAGCTGTATACAGATTAAAGTTTAAAAAACCAAGTGACTTTTCCTCTCAGAGGTCACAATATTTTGCATGAAAACAATGATTCTGAGAAATGTGTGAAATTTTCACTTACATTTGCATTCTTTGCCTGTTGTGCAGCATTTATCAACAGAAAAGCCTTGCAGATACTTCCTCTGTAGTTTTATGTTGAACAAACAGGAAATTAAAAAAGAATGGAATGTAGGGTGTGGTTAAATAATTATGTATTTTATCAGTACACCTTAAAAAATTTTAGGCCATCCTAAGGGAAGAAACTAACTCATAGAAACCAATTAGGGTAAAAGCTAAACTTTCTCTGACTTGCACTGGTTTTAAGCAGACCTAAAGCTGCTGGATAACGATAACGGTATTTTCCTAAATATACTATCGTCTGTTTTATAGATGAGTGAGATTCTAGGGACAAGGGAAAACAGGGTTCTGGTTAATCTTTATTACTGCGCATTGAGTAAATTCAGCCTAAAAGATACAAGAACAGAAAAAGAAATAATTTTTCTTTCTCTACAGAATGACAGGCCTTCATTTGCATCAGAATTTCATGTCATAGTAAGTAGAAATTGTTTTCCCAGCCTTAGAATGTGCATCACATAGGGCCAACCACATCACAGACCTTAGTGACTACAGGGATTATTCTTTATGTAGTTCAGTTGAATATTTTGAAGTTAACAGCTCATGGGAGATCAGAGCTCTGCTTTCTTATCAATGAAATAGAGGTTTCTTTGTTTTATTTCCTTTGAGTGAAATGACTACCTCAACCCTCACTTTCATCTTAGTGATTCAAATAAGAAACAAAGGAAATCTTCATGCACTTTCTTTGCAAAAGCTATTCATAGGATATATCTTTGATTTAAACATAGCAATTAAATAAATATGTATGCTTGTAAAGGTTAAGATCTGTTAGTATTGTTAAACTGAACACTTCTGTTTACCTACAGAGTATGTATTGTGCAAAGAGCTGAAATAAGAGCTTCCCTTCCTGGACTGACTATTGACCTTAACTGAGACCGCTCATGTTCCGTGTTTGTAGAGCTGAGATGTTTTCTGTGATCTTTTCACAGAGCTTCTCTGATTCAGAGATTATTAATCTGCCAAAGAATAGATAGCGATCAGGAGCTGAACCGAGACTGTTACAAAATGAACAACATAATTAACAAAGCATCTAATCAACGGGCCTGTTATGGATAATTAATTCTTCCAAGTTAATGTTTAAGAATCCCTGCAAAAATATTAGGAAGTATGTTAAGATGTGGTGCTTGATGTGATAAATTTAGTTAAAAGTTTATGAAAGAAATTAATGAATTTGAAGATTCAGTGAGGGAAATGTGGAAAGGGCAAAGTTTGCATCAATTTTTTTATTAACCGTATTCCTGGTCTCTCACAAGATTCAGTTCCCACATTTTGCAAACTGAATTCAACACCTTCACATCCTTTTAAGTACAAAAGAATGTTTTGTACATTGGTTGAATGTCTTTAAATATTCAGGTTTTTCAGTTATAAGTGCAAGCTGAATTTTGCAATCTACTTGGTTATTTTGAATTACATTTTCATGTTGCTTGCTGAGTATTTGCTGCTTACTGATTAGTTTGTTATGTGCATACAGGTAATTCTCAATGACACACAAATGTAGTAGCTTTTTATGTCTCTTGACTGGGTAGATATAAAATTTAGAATTAAGCCTTCCCTTTAAATTCTCACTTTTAGGAAGTCAAATTAGTTTTCTAGTATTATAGAAAATATTCATAACTTTTTCCCTATTACAGAAATCTATAGCCAAAAATTAGCCCAAATGTTATCTGTTTACAAAAGACCTAGTTGGATTTTTCTGCATTCCATATCTAAGTAGGGCAGGATCCTTCCTATGTTAATTTTTAGCTGAAGTAGGTTGGATATAGTATAGGCATATTGTTTCATTTTGAGGAACGATTGTTCTATATACTCTGCTTTCTGTTCATGAACTAAGTAATAACAAAGTGAGTAGTAGTATCTGCTGCTTATTTCCACTAACAGGAGGAAAATATTGGATGGGTAGAGATTCTCAGTCCTTTCTGAATTTCATCCTTGGACTAAAGCATTGTGTATCTCCTCTCTTACACTGGGCGAAAAAGTAAATACACTGTATGACTCATCTGGGTAACAAAAAAGCCTCCAAATAGTACGACAGTTCTCTTGCTTTCATCTTGCATTAACTATTTTAAATTCAATACAATGGATAAAAATCAGCAAAGGATTTAAAAGCACTTGGTGTGAATAACTTGATGCAGATCTGAAAAACAACTGCAGAGTGAAACTCAATTGACTCTGAATGTGGTCCATATACAAACTCCTGAACTCAAGCTGAATTCTCATGCGAGTATTAAATTGCAGTGCTGCCTTGGATTGAACCTTTAGAAAGGAAACAATACATAGAATAGTGTGTTTGATACCAAGAAGGCACTATATTTAAGCATGCAAGCATTTGAACTTCACAAAGAAAAAGAAAGCCAAAAAGATAAAGGCGGTTTAAAAGGTAAGAGGGCATCAAAGAAAACAGAAAATAAATGCACCACATAGTCATCTGATGTATCTAGGTGTGTTATTCCTCACCTTGAAGGTTGTCAGTGAATTCCAAAAAAAAAAAAATAGCTGATCCAGACCATTACTTTAATCTGAAGTATTTATTTGATAGAAGACCACCTTAACCCTCAATTATCCTGATAAAAAATGTTACATATCTTCAGTGTTTGACTCTTGCCTTTTGCTATAATCAGCAATACGAATATAAAATAAGAAGACTGTTCTGTTCATTCCATCTTCAAATCTGCAAACAAAACCAAAATATTTATCTAAATATATCCAAAAATCATCCTATTTATCCAAAATAAATCTGGATAAACCATTCTCCTGTAGGTAGCTACGTAAATTTTCCTACTCTCTCTTCTTCTAAATCATTTGTTGAGTTTAGTTTCACTTAACTATGCTTACTTTCTTCAGGAAGCACAATGGCTCTCAAAATGTTTTCCCAAGACTACAGTTTAATGATACAAAGCATTTGGCAGCAATACTCCAGCTATGATTGTTCTTGACTACTCAATCCCCAGTAGTGGTATATAATACCTCGCAGTTTGAGGATTTGATCTGGTTTTAAAAGCCTGCAAAAATGCAGGGGGTGGTGGAGAGGAAAAAACAAATGGCCAGATGTGAGAGGGTGGGAAAGAGAACTCTTGGGAATTACTGAAACCAATTTCTTTACTGAGGAAAAAGTCTGTGCAACTGTGCATCTGCAACAATATGAGAAGAATTTAATATTTAGGGTATTGAGGAACATCCTAAAGTTCTGTGTGGTTTTTGAATAATGAACAGCAGATCTAACTCACACAGGAAAGACTATCAACTGTGGGAATAGGCATTCAAGTGTATCATTCAACATTTACAGGAGTATTGGTCTCTTTTGGTGTGACACTTTACTCCTCTATTGGCAGAGGTTAGCATTATTTTAGGCTGTGGTAGCATATTAACTATTGTTTTGGAGATGTCTAATGTCAGCACTGCCTGTGATTTGACTGATGTACTGAAGCAGGGACAAAGCTTCTTGGGCATGTGGATCTCACTGTTAACAAGATTGGAAAGTAAAATTCAGTATAGCAACATCTCACTGCTGTGTATGGGGTGGGATTCAGCTCGTGCTGTTTGTCAAGAGAATTTTTCTGTGAAGTCCTGAAAGAAAAAAAAAACCAAACAAGGTTCTTATACGCTTCATTCATGACAAAGGTTTTCTTTACCATTGTCTTTCACAGTCCATTACCACTTATGCATTCTGTAGGGTCAATTTTTCATGTATTTTGCACAAGTGTTGCAATTAGTTGGACAACAGAGTTAGAAGGAACACTGACTGAATGCTAAACTGTCCATGAGAGACATAAAAAGAAAGATGTTTCCTTTTAAAAGACTGAATTCAGCAATCTGAATTTTTGGCTGGAGGATGATAGTATTGTTTTGGCTAATCTGCATAACATAAACAGGTCTTTAAGAACATCAACTGAGCTCATATTTTTTCTTCTCATGGAAAACTTACCCAATGCTAACCTCTGTAACCACTTAAGTTCTGAAACTTTAAAAGGTATAACAGCTGAGACAGAATTGTAGCAGCAAGAAGCAAGAGGAAACATATTTTCATGCTGTAAGACATGATAAGAAAAAAAAGTCTAGGAGAAAATCCCGGCCCTGTCTCATCCACAGAAAACACGAACCTTTGCCATATATAAATACTATATAGTGTCAGTAGCTGTGAATTCAACCTGGAATTCTTTCTCATTATCAAGAGAAAAGGCCAGCAGAGGGGCAAAAAATCCAAGTATAAAAGTGCACTTTGTGCTTTGTATTTATACATTAATGGCTGGATGGTGGAAGTTCATTTCATGGCTACTGCAAAGAACAGGATGAAGGAGCAAACACAGTGCTTTGAGTCACCTGCAATGCAGGCCGAATTCTGGTTCTTTTTTATTCAGGCTTTTTCATTGTCACCTGAGTGAGATGTAGTGATCAGAATACTTTCAAATGAATTTCATGCTGCCTGAGAGGAAGATCCCATAATGTTTAAAAGCATAATTTTCTAATAAAACAAATATATGTGATTTAAGCTTGACTGTAATGAGGTCTCAGGCTTTTTATATTAATTTAGTACTAATGCATTCCATGTAGTAGTTTGAGAAGAGGGGTTTAATGGGTGGGTAGGCATACAGACACGATTTCTTGTTTTCTGTTACTTTCAAGTAATTTCAGGAACTATAAAACTGCTTCTGTTGGAAGTCAGTATTTTACTTCTCCTGTAGCTCAGGTATGAAGTTGCAGAGCAAAAGCAGTTTCTATAAAAAGAATCTCATGAGAAGGGCAAAACACACAAAGACTGGACAATTCTAAATCTCCTAGAACAAATTTTAAAAGGAAAGATAAATAAAAAATAGATGTGTTTGAGAAAGAATCTATGATCTGCAGTCTTGCAGAGAAAAAGTCCAATCTAAGCAAAAAGCTTAAAGGTTTTTCATCCTTTACGGTCTGAGAGCATAAAAACAAGAGGATTCAGGTGCAAAAGGAATTACATCCCAGAAGTGCAAAGAAAAGCAGTAGATTACAGGGGCAAAAGGAACTGTATCTAACAAGTGCAAGGGAAAGTTACTACTAAAACTTCCTCTAGTCCAAGTGAAATTTAGAATTCAATATAAAGTAACACTTCCTGCAGAAGTACTAATGGGAAACATAATATGAAGCTTTTCTTGGCTGACAGAGCAGAAAAGAAACTTAGAGGACTTATTCTTGGTTTTTTCTTAAAGGCTAATCCAGGAGAAGAAAGGGGTAAATGTTGAATATATTGACTGATATCTTGTAACCTGTGAATACAGCTCAATGTACAGAACAATATGCCTTTTTTCACTTATGTTGCACAAAAAGTTTAATATTTGCTCTCTTATTTCCTTAATAAGGGTGAGTGTTACAGCCTTGAAAGTTTCCGAATGAAATAATGTATTGGGTCTCTGTATCCTGTGGTCATCAGCTACGAGCCACTACTCATGTCGGGGTCTGACTACATTGTACTGATGCAATTGGATTATAGCACCAGGTGGGAGGATCAGTTTTCACTGGAGAAAGAATGAACTACTCTAATGCACCAGGACAGTGGAGGGCCGAGCACAACAAATAAGTAGCTGTCCTTTGAAGCTTTTTTCCTTCCAGTGATTAAACTCCCTGCTTAAGTGCTTATACTATACGTATAATGAAAGCCACCAGCTTCAAACAATTTTCTAATTTACATTGTTTCTTCCTTCCTCACCCTGCTGCAAAGACGCCTGATTTTTAGTACACTATTTTAGAAAGGAAAATTTTAAAAATAAGGCGTATTTTATTATGGAGTTATGTTATGCTGTTTAGAAAACCAGTAAAACATATTCCAGATTTAAAAAATACTGGTAAATATGCTGCTTAATTACTGCTGGTTTTGTGTCTTCTTGAAGGATTCAATGATCTGTGAGGGATTCTGTCTCCCTCTGAAACAATTACCACTAAATTCTTATTAACTTCAACCTGATCATTAGTTGCAAGCAGTAATTGAAAGTCCAGATCTGTTATAAGGGGAAAAGCCAATTTCAGTCCTCTGAGTACTTTATTAATTGTCTAATGAAAAAACATCCAAGCGGGTGTTTTTTCACATGGACTGCATCAATAATGCAAGTATGCACGGACTGGAATAGCACTTGAAGTCTTCTGTAATTAGAGGCACAGACTCATCTACCATACTGCAGTATTCCCAGGAACACCCAGAGAGAAAAATACACCTACAAAACTTATTGCTCCCCCTCCCCTTCTTTCTGCCAACAGAGTAGGAAAAGGTAATACTACTGTAGCAATATATAATGAGGTTATATGTGGTAATTTTAACAGGGCTTATTTGCAGCAGACTCCCACTAATAATTGTCAATAGCAGCATACATTTGATTCATGTCTGCCAAATCCTGAGGAAAAAAACTGAACATCAGCTGGTGCTGCTTTACCCTTTACAGAGAGAGAGGAATAATAATTTACAGT
Organism: Origma solitaria; assembly: GCA_013397895.1. Classification (NCBI taxonomy): domain Eukaryota; kingdom Metazoa; phylum Chordata; class Aves; order Passeriformes; family Acanthizidae; genus Origma; species Origma solitaria. Next base: position 462,414 of record VZRL01004627.1, read on the forward strand.
ATGTTTACTACCCCATGCAGGCACTACTAACCCAACCATGGCAATACACAGGGGAGTGAGGCATTTGAACCTTTAAGAATCACAACAGTTAAAACCAGAAAAAAAAAAATTACAAGGTCAAATCCTACTCTGATAGCTCATCTGCATCCTGTTGATTTGATAGTCCTTATTTTCAGCTTTCAACTGATCCACAGTGTTTGAACATTTAGCTGCTGCTTTGTGTCAGTGATCACTGTAGTAGACCCTGAGCATCAGACACCAGAACTCTGCAATGACAGGAGCCAAGAATCTGGTTATCTGTTAGAGGAGTGGGCGGGTGATTTGAAGAGGCTGGAGGGAAGATGATGGAGCCATGGTGCAGTATTTCCTGCCACAACTGTAGCAGCTGCTGCCTTTATCCATTGGTGCTGCTGCCATTATCCATTGGTGCTGCTGCCATCACAACTTAAGATAGCTGCTGCAGCAGTTCAGCAGATGCTTCTATAGATGTGTCAAACATGTGCTGTGGTCAACAATTAAAGATGAAAAGTGTAAGAGAATGGCATCATTTGGAATTAATTCTAAACAAAACAAAAAACCCCACAAAAACAAGAAACAATTACCTTAACAAACTTGTTTAGGATCTTAACTGTAACAGTATCTGCTGTAAAATAAATAGTGTGTGAAGAGATTAATTGCACTGCATTGATTTCAATTTCACTGACAAGGATTTATTTTTGTGTCTTGAATTAAAAAACAAACAAAAAACCCTTAAATTTTTGAAATGCTCTCATACAACTTCTCAGAGTTTATTCATATCTGTAAATAAATTTTATTCTATTTATCTTCAACGTAATTTTTCATGAATTAGCAACACCACTTATTGAAGAGATCTTAAATTTATTAGGTGCTATTCTTGCAACTTTTTAAAGACAAGTATGTACTTAGAAAAACTGGACTCAGTGTACCACAGTAAATTTTTTAATATTTATATTTTTAATATATTCAGTATTTCTAAAAATTCAGATATTTTTACTATGGAGTTTTATAGAAGTGTATCTGCTTGAAATCACTTGGCAAATTTTTAAAACACCATACCACCGACTGCTTTATAATAATGTTTTTAACAGACTACATCATGATAGGAAATTTCTTACATGGAAGTAATTTCTCATTTAAGTAAAAACCTATAAAACTTCAAGGAAATTCCCCCAGGCAGCTCTGTCTCTTGCATACCTGTAACAGTCCTGGCCTACCTAAATTGTTTTGGTGACTGCAATACAACAGACTCTTCAAATGATGTATAATTTGTGGATTTATTATGCAATGATAAAGTGACAAGATTCATTATATTTAAGGTTGTATTTTAAAATAACCTATTTCACCAGTCAATTTTTAGTCCATGTAACCACTTATATTAAAGTCAGTTGCATTATTAATTAAGACTTTCAGTAGCAATGCATATACAGGTAGCTCAGTCTTCAGATTTTCACTAAATGTGCAATATTGCATACACAAATCTGACACTTTAATTATGCATTTTACAATACAGAATCAACAGTTTATTAAAGTCTGCATCCACTAGCCACAGTATGTAAAGAGGGTATCAGTCATAGCATTTTGAATTTTAGCACAATGAAATGTTTATTCCACAGCAGATTCTTGAATATGAAAAACCTATTTGCTCTTAAAATAGTTTCTGCAAAAAGTCACACAAGCCAGGTCCTGAAAAACATTTATGCCTATAAATTATTTTCATTACTGGAAGTATTTTAATACAGTAGGGCAGTAATTATTTTCAATGCCTCTTAAAACTTGTACCAAAAAATAGACATTTTTCATAAAATCAAAAAATAAAGTATCTGAAAATGTTCTGTGATAAATCTAGAAAAAGGGGAAGAATCCAATACGAAAAGCTAAATTCTGCTTCACATACACAACTCAAATTGAGACCACTGCATAGTATCTGTACAGCTAAGAGAAGAGTTTGACTCTGTCTGCAAGATTAAGATGCAACAGCTATTAAAAGTATGCAAACTGTTTATTTCACAAGTTTCACTTTCTCCTTTAGAACTTTAAATTTGGGATTGTTATTCACTTTCTTATTGAATAAGACTAGGATCTCCTCTTCTGTTTTGTGATGTTCACCAGCTACTTCATAGTATTGAGCTATCACCTGCACAAAGAGAGAAATGGTTTTTAGTTGGTGAAGATGATTCCACTGTAAGCAATAACATTTATGCTGTATTACTGTATTAAAAGTAGCATGGAATATATTGTGCTATCATTCCTTTGCAGAATTTGCACTGAATTTCTTGTGCCACTCAGTAAGCAATAAAGAACCTGTCCTTCAGCTGACATTCTTTTAATTGATATTCTGTTAAATAATGTCAAACTTCTTTGTTTCTGTGAGCCAGAATTTTCTAAACTTCAGCATCACACAAATAAATTCACATCAAAGGAGATTAAAAAACCCATGTTGTACAATACCTTTTTTCTTAGTTTTTTAATTGAAATTTCATTGTCTGGAGCCTGTTTCAGAACAGCTTTGATGGTTCCCTTCCAGTTGAATTTACCTAGAAAATAATTAGATGCACAACATTGTTAGTAAAAGTAGGTATTTCTGGGTCTTCTCTAGTACTAACAAGCCTTCAATCTTCTAATTTTGGAATCAGTTTGGCTATCACAACAGTTGTTACCTTACTGACCCTACAACAGCAGGATGACTTAAGCATAAAGTCATCAACTGTTTTTGAATATATAATGGAATAGAGACAAGAACCAACATAGTACTTGAACAACAGGGTCAGAATTGCTTTGACTTAACTTCTGCACTTCAGCTGTCAAGCAGAAACTCTTACATAATGCAGGAATAGTTAAGATCCTGTCTCCTCACACTTAAAGCACAGGCAGTCAAATTCAGACCATATCACCTTCACAGCTCATTAATTGGTGGTTTCCAAATAAACTACCTGTATGATCAAGCACAGCCATTCTGCAGTCATAGTGAGTCAGGTGACAAGCAGAAATTACTAATTAAGACTAAATAAACATAAACCAAGGTCCAACACATGTGAAGTCCAATTTATGACTCACTGAGCAAAAATGGGAATATGAGATATACCAAGAGGTCTGTAAGTTGTTACCCTTTCCACTGCATTGGCTAATGTGCATGGCAGCAGGGAAGAGACCCACTGTGGTGAAACCAGATTTCTCACTGCCCCCTGGAACCAAGCATAGCCAAAGGCTGCCAGCACAGCAAAAACAAATGAGAGAAGTAATTCATCATCAGGTGTTATATGTAGCTCAGGCCACTTCCTCTGGAACAGATGTGTACACTGAATATACACACATTTACTTATATGTACTGAGGCACAGTTTACTTCATGGCTTGCTGCAGAAGCACTGTGTTTATATCCTACATTAGGTCTTTTGCACAATAGTTTTTTAACTATCTAAATTGTCCCTTTAAGAATACCTCTTCCTATTCCCACATTTTCATCGTTGTCATTGATGTCTTCTGTTTCCATGTCTTCAGAAATGCTTTCAGTTTTCATTCTCTTTCTTTTGGTATGAGGTTCCTCTAGAGATGGAATTGGAGAAACACACAGAAAAAGATTTAAAACCAGAAGTTCTGACATCATTTAAAGTTTCTGCTCTTGTAACACGAGTTCATATTTGCAAAGTGGTTCAGATTTTATAAAAGAACTGTGCGATCACTGTTAAAAATAATCTAATTTGTATATGTAATGCATTACTTAAAAATTCTACTTAGTTTATTGAGCTTTGGAATTGAGAAAAAGCATCTTCAAAACAAATAAGAATATAAGTTGTATAATGGATACCTTCTACATGTTTATGTTTGCGTTTCTTTACATTTGTTTCCTCTTCTGTTTCAATGTGATTGCCATTTCCATTTATTTCAAATTCATCCTCCATGCTCTCCTTTCCTTTTTTGGACTTTTTACTCTTTTTTACTTCTGCCTGGTTTTCTAATTTCAAATCTTTTTTCTCCTTCTTTTTGTCCTTTTGTCTCTCTTCTTTTCGTTCTCTCTTACTCTTTTTTCTCTCTGTTTTATCATCTGTAATTCCATTTTCTTCTGCCACTGTTTTTTCCCGAGTTTCTGCAGACTGCCGCTCTTCCTTCTGTTGTGGCTTGTCTTGTTCTTTTTCATTTGAAACCTTTTGTCGAAATACAGATTATTACAATTTTTACATGCCTTTTTTTGACATTGCAACTTTCCTCTACTAGATCATTCATAACTGTTCAGAACACTGATATCCTGAAATCAATTAAATTGCTTACATGCAGTGGCACAAGTTACCTGAGAAGTAGCACTAGTGAAACAGTGTGCCTGATGTTGTTTTAACTGTACTTTTCTCAATAAATTCGGTTGTCTAATGTTCCTGGGCTTATAATGGTTTTCTTGGAGAATAATTAATATATTAATGAAAAATTTAATACTCAGTTTAAACTTAAATGTTAATAATTACAAGTGGAATACAATTACTGAAATATTTGTGTGGCTATTTAGAAAAAGAATAGATCTTTATACAAGCAATTTAGCACCAACATGTTTTTATAAAGAGTTATTTCAGTTAAATTTGAATTGTACTTAAGAATTTCCATTGAGTGCATACAATTCAAGGTTATGTATTACAAATCATATCTTAAGATCTAAGAATTCTTAAAGGTGAATTGAAATTATCTAAGGAAGAAAGCTGTGTTATATATTTTACTTTAATGCTATGCTCTATGGACAGTGTAATTGTTTAAACAGAAGTTTTTCAGAGGGAAGACTTCCTTAAAAATTAGGTCAAGAGAGACCTGCTTATGACTTTAGTGAAGTTGTATCAACTCAGTATTAATGCTCCAGCAAAACAATGTACTTCAGTGTCCAGGGTTTATGTTATGTTCCTATCCTTTTGTAAATGTGTTTCTTTCTTTCCTGGCTTTTATATTTGGATTCCACAGAAAAACTGCAAACAAATTTAACTGGAATCATCAAATCAGAAACATGAAGCATAATCAACAGGGGATTAATGCCAAAGCTATGCCTGAACTCTTTTCCAAAAGTATGTGGGGGAAAGGGGGGGAGCATCTTTACATCAACTGAAAATGAGCTTCTCTAACAGCTTTTGAGTAGCAGCAGTAGACGCAAACAACAAAAACCACCCTACCAAAACATGCTAAGCTAGTAATGAAATAGCAAAGAATTAGGCACTGACAACAAGGTCAGAGTGAATCCACAATTTGGACAAGGAAATGGGAGGAACTTGTGCCACAAACTGGACACTCTTTCTCCCCACGTATGAAATAGGTGAACTATGTGCCATTGATTTCTCACTCCAATACACATAAATTTGAGGCCAATAACATTCTCAGACACGTTTTGTTCTGTCTTAGTGTGCACTAAAAGATTGGAACCAAAGAAAAATGTAGTGTATTTTCCTTTCTTTATCCACTAGTAGCATAAATTAGCCTCCAGATTATCATGGAACAATCATGTCACCATGTCCAAGTTTTCAACCACAACCTACCCAGTATACACAGCTACTTCAGCAACACTTTTGTGTTCCACAAATAAGCAATTTAGTCAAGAAATATTACATTATAGCATAATCCATTGGAACTATGGAGACAGTGTTTCTACTAACACCTACTAAGGGAGTCCCAGAGGCTTTCCTTCCAGCATTTTGGAGGGCATTCCTGTTTTATGATGTTGTACTTGCACCTTAACTTACATTTCTGGTTGCTTCTGAGAAAACATCCCACACCTGATCTTGCAAAGTGCTGTCATTAATTCGCAAACTGTTTTTGATCCAATTCTGTGCAGGGAAAAACAACAATAATTGAAAATGTGCATCTCTGATTTTCTTTCTCCATTAATATACATCCGGTTTTTGTTTTTTATTTTTCATTTACGAATCTAATCATCGCTTCTGACTAATATCTAGTTAGAGGTTACTCCTAAGAATCTTTCAAACCTCCTTGCTGAATTGTTTCCCATCATGGCTACATACTGTTAGGAGGCTACACCATGTCTCTCAATTGCTTTACCAAAAGCCATCCCCAAGTGGTAAATAAATTCAAAAGGTAATCCTCAAGTTTTTGAATACAACTGGTTATTTTAATGTCCTACCAAATCTTCTGACTGTTCCCATGAGTTAAAATATCAATGATCTGATATTATTTATTTGTCTATCGGACATACAGTCATACTCCTAAACGGATACCTTAATTTATTACAGGAAAGTAAAATTTAAGCAACCATCTCAATGTAAACATTTGAAAGTTGTTTGGGTTATTGCAGGTGTTCCTGGTGAAAATTAAAATAAAGCAATAAATTATGCTGTTCACACTATCTGCAGAGATCAACTTTTAGAAATGTGGAATTCAATGTTAAATGTAATGTAAAGATTCTTGCATTGCAATGAAAATCCCAGGACAGGTGCATTAGTAAATTGGAACAATGCACTGCAAAAACTTTTTATCTTCCACTGCAATGTATTTTATCAAAAAGAGAGGCATCTTGAAAAAAACATTTTTCCTGCTGAGAACATTAACTCTATAGAGACTTATTCTAACCTTCAGCTTGCTAGCAGCAATTTTACTATAGCTCTGTTAGGTTCTACCTGAGTGCTTTGGAAGCAAGCATGATCTTCTCTCAGCCTCACAATCTGAGGCACTGGGTGGGGGGGAAGGTCAGTTGTGAGTAATTCTTTACTTTTAACGAAATTCTTTACACACAGTAAATTCTCCACATTCAGAATTTACTTTAATGAAGCATGCACAGTGGGAGATTCTGTCAGAATACTGAGTAATAGGAAAACTCTTAAAAACAGGATCTTGCCTTCACCAGGAAAAAACAAAGCCAAAGAAATAAGAAATCTTGAAAAGTGTGTCAAAGATTTTAGACATTCAACAAAAACAGCAAATAGTCAAAAAAGAAAGGTATTAAAACCAGAACAAACCTACATACGGAGATCAAGCTTAAATGGTAAGTCTCTGGCTTAATACCTAATTCAGTCGGTACACCAAGAGTCCTTTTAAGCAAATATATGTATTTTACAGTCGTTGCCTATTTGAAATCCAGTTATTACAAAATCTCTATGAACGCACAAATAAGCAATTTGTCCTACCTTTGTTAAAAGAAGTGATACTCCCTAAAAAAGTCTATTTTTATGCTCACTGCATGGATTACTGCAAATCTCTATTAAAACATACCTGAAACTTTACTTTTTTTCTTGGAATGTTATCAAAAGTACGCATTTGCTCCAGGATGTTCCGCACTTTAGGGCTTATGTTGGGCTTCTTCATTACTTCATGAATTTTCTGAATGAAGAAAAACAGAATTAAATCAGAAAAGCAGCATAAGGATCAAATGATACATGCAAGGTGTGCAAGTCAGAAACACACAGGACAGAAATCACTCAGCATCCACAGCTGGTATAGTCTGCTCATAAGAGCTGTTCAAAAAACAAATTAAAAACACTGACCTTTGGCTCACTAGGTATGTCAAAGTTATCTAGATAAACATTTATACCTACATAGTAAGCAGAAGCAAGCAGGACTGCTCACCACTGCTTTCTGATGTACAAGTTACAAACTGTAATAAAAACATTTCAAACTAACTAACTGTATCACAGAAGGGATTCTTGCAGCATGAAAAAGACCTGCAATAAGAAAAGCAACTGAATTTTTTTTTTGCAAATTTCTGGAGTTAATTATGAAAAATCAGGCTTATTTTGATGCCACAGCTGACATGCACTTCTTCTGGCAGCAGTGCCAGCTTCAACAAGCATTAATCCCTGTAAGACAGCTCTGGATATTCCTGTACTATGGGTGTCAGCTCAAGAGAACAGAGGAGATCAGACCAGGGCCTCATGGCAGACCCTTAAAGAGCACTGCTGCTTCTGCGGGGGGAAGGCTCTGAGCTTCCCAGTATTTAAAGAGTGTAGCCACTGGACATCGTAGACCCTTCTTGTACTTCTGAAAATCTGCTGACTGAAAGGCTTTGCGAATTTGTTAAGACTATCAGAAATGGGTGTCCGGTAATAATCCCTCACCTTTCTATATAGGAATTACTTGCTATTGAAGCAGGCTACCAACATTCATAAGCAACAGCACTCACATCATACTGTCTTTACCAATGTCCTCAATGTTCAGTCTCAACAACAGCACTCATCTCTGACTTTAATGGTATTAAACATATGCTACAAGTGTGCATGTAGCTTAGCACCTCATTAGGATGTGCTCTACATGAGACAGAAATCAACAAATCCACGCATAAAGGTGATCTAGCTTACTCAGGCCTACCAAGGAAATAACAGAAGACAGCTGGGGATACTGATAAAATAGATCTCTGGTTTGAGCCAGTATAGCCTCTTTTGTGTCTTTAATGATTACAGACAATAGTTATTGTAGTTGTATACACTACAAATTTTACCTGAATCCACTCCTGCTGTTTAGCATCTCCTTTGTTAGTTTTGGCTTCAAAACCTTTTCCACCATATTTCTGGTCTTCGCTTACGCACTTCACGTGTTCCTTATAGTCATCACCCCTGAACATTAAGAGATTTTAAACCACAGGTCACTGAAATGCTTCAAACTGCAACACTTAGCTAATCATCAAACTGAAGCAATAGATGACTTAAATGAATGGATCATTTAAACCTTATTACTGTCAATGCTTAAATACATAAAATCTGATGTGCTTAAAGTACATGCTTGTAAGACCATAGACATTTCTGTCATGCTACAGCCTTCAGTGAAAATTTCTGACTTGCATCTCTTGTATTTGTGACAACCCCTGCAGAGTGAGCAACATGACTTCCCATCCTTTACCTACCAGAAATCCTTGCCACAATCCATGCAAGACAGGCACTGACAGTTTCTGCAGATGTTCACATGCTTTTCAACCTGTGCTTTCTTCACAGCTTCTCCACACGCATTGCATGTGAAAACTACCATGTTGGCAAGTGGTCACGAGCTTCTTCCTTCCCCCAGAAGCGCAACTCTAGAAATACAAGAAGATCTTAACTCACGGTTTGAAAGGTACTCTTGGAGGGCCAAAGAGAAACGCACCTGTGCCCCCACCGACAGCCAGGGCAAGCTGCCCGATTCTGCACGTGCAAGAGCTCGTTTCACCTGATGCCCTCCCTGAGTGTAGGGGAGATCAGGGCCCTGGGAACAAGTGACCCCTGTAACCCCCAACAGGGAACCACTGACCCCTGTACCCGCCACCCCAACAGGGAACCAGTGACCCGCAACCCAGGAACCAGCAACCCCCGTACCGATCTCCCCAGCTGGGGAACCAGTAACCCCCGCACCCGTGATCCGAACCCAGAAACCCGTAACCCCCGCACCCGCCACCCCAAGCCCGGAACCAGCAAGCCCCGTACCGCCCCCCACGCCGATACGCCTCGCAGGCGGCGTTCCCCGTCCCCCTCCTTTCCCCGGCGGGACTGCCGCCGCTCCGTTCCGCTCCCCGCAGCTGCAGACCCGTTTTGGCCGGGCCCAGCCGAGTGGCAGCGCTGGCGGATGGCCGGGCCACACGGGGCGGATAGTCCGGCGCGCCCGCCACCCGCGCTCCCGGGCGGCAGCCAGCTGTCCCGCGCCGTGCCGCCTCGTCCCATTTCCATTCCCGCTCCTTGTCCCGGTCCCGTTCCCGCTCCCCGCACCTGACCGGCCGCCGCCGCCTCCCGCCGCCGCCCGTGCGGCACGTGCCGCGCGTCCCCTCCGCGCCTCAC
>VZRL01004627.1:472226-507614 GCA_013397895.1 Origma solitaria
CTGTCCCGCCCGGGCCAGGCCGCGCCGCGTTCCCCCGCCCGGGGCTGCGTGTCCGTGTGCTCCCGCCCGCCGCAGCCCCGGCCCCGCCACCGGCCCTCGGCCGCCCTGTCCCCAGGCGAGCCCGCCCCGCAGTGAGGCAGACCCTGCCTCTCTCTGTCCCCTCTCCGTTCGGCACCTCGAGCCTGGGTTCCATCTGGGCCAGGCTGAGGGGAACTTAGCCGTAAATAGGCTGTGTTGGAAGCGTTCCCCTGTTCGGGAGCGGCGCTCCCCGGGCCCGCGGGGAGACACGCACCTGATGGATGAGAGGCAATTCACTGGTTGTCAAAGTAATTGCAGCATGCCGTGGTGGGAGAGACGTTCACAGAGAAAGCAAACTGATGTGCTTGCTTTATTTTAAAGCCTGGTCAAAACATGATAAGCATTAATAGTGAAAAAGCACAATATAGTAGCCCCCCATGTAATACAGCAGGAGGCAGTGAAGCACAGAGTAAAACAGGCTAAATTAAAATGTGGAACCATTATCGTTCATGAGATTTGAGAATCGGGCGACCACTTTCTGGTCGTGCTTAACGCAAGGTGGTTTTCCTACTTCATTTCTTAGAATAGGAAGGTTTTCCTTCTTCATTCCTAGATAGAAGACGAGAAGTTCTGATTGTCCTAATAGCTGGAATTGTTGTGTTTACAAGTGTGCAGGGGAAGCATTACATCTTTGTAAAAAAATTTTTAAAAAAGGAAGTACAGAATTGAATGTAAATGTGTTCTGTGGGAATGTGGCTTCTCTTTTTAACCTGTTCAAAGGGGAGTTTTTCATTTAGATATTACATTGTAGTAAAAACAATACCATGCTAATGTGTCTAACTAATTATGTCCACAATAGAAATGTACATAGCTAGAACAGCAACAAATGTGTCTTAAATAATGCTATGTTCTCCCGTTTGAGTTTAGAGGGTGAAGAAACTGAGGGTTTCCTCTACAAATGCTACAGATTTTCTGTATATTATGTGTTTTTGTGTTAGCATCTAATTATTGTGGAAGTTGCCTAAATTGGGGTGTGTTTTTTTTTTTTGGTAATGGAGTTCAGTTTATTGGGACCACCATTAGATTGTCACAAAAGCTCTTTGTTATAAACAAAACTCTGTTAAAATCAGTATTTTCTATGTATTTTGCTGTGTATGTACTGGTGAGCAATACTGTGACTCATCTTCAACCAGAAAAATGTCATTAGAGCTCACATTGCAGATGTAAACTGAAGTCTGTTTCCTTTGAAAGCTAAAACAAACTGTAAAAATGCTTCTAATATTTTAAATTAATTTTGCAATTTAATATTCACCTTAGCATTTTATTTCATTGTAGGTAATTTAAGTGGTTTTCTAGCATGGACACTGTTGCTAGCCATAGCTGTCATCTTCTCCAGCAGCTACACGAACAGCGCATTCAGGGGCTTCTCTGTGACTGCATGCTAGTGGTGAAAGGAGTCTGCTTCAAAGCACACAAAAATGTATTAGCGGCTTTCAGTCAATATTTCAGGTATGTGATAGAAAATTCTTCTCTTCAAAAAGTTAACTAAATGCTGTTGGCTGAGATTTTCTCTGAGAAGGGTATTTTTTTCTGGTAGTTACAGGCTGAGTAATTCTTGGGAGTATGAGGAGAAAAGGGAACTTATCCAAAGATAAAGCTGTGTCAAGTAGTCATAGTATGCTCTTCGATTTTGACATTTTCTTGATTTACTTACTTATGCTGCCTCATATAATGGATTCTGGCATGGATCTGCATTCAGTATTTCACTAGGAAAAGATAACTGCTTACAAGGAAAATAGTAGAGTATATGAGCAGAGCCAGATAAGGGATATAATTGATGAAACGTTATCCGCTTCTGAATAATGGGACTTGTTTCATCACTCGTATTATAAATAAAATTTGTCTGTATAGGTTGTTGTTGAATCTCTACTTATTCAGATTCTCAGAGACAACAACTGTGTTTTAAAGTATACAGGTGGCCCATTATGCCACATCGTGGTTTCTTTCCCTTCTGTACTGCCCTATGTTGTGCCTCCAAATTTTTGGGGGTGCTGAATCTCCCAACTCGATGTTTTACATTAGTTATGAGCAAGCTGTTAGATCTGGCAGTTTTTAGACCTTGTGTAGAAACATCTCTATAGCTTGACTACTAATTCGTTTGTAAGAAAACGATTTTTATGTTTGGACCAGGGAAAAAAGATAAGAGGTTCCTTTTTCTCCTCTAGTGGTGTAATACAGCCGATGAAGTGCAATTATGCTCAAAGACAAAATTTTTAAAGTAGTTAAAAAGAACTAAGTGTTCAACTCCTATTAAAATTTAGTAGGATCTAAGTGGCTAATTAATTTAGACTCTCAACCCAGATCTTATATAATTCATTATAATTCTGGTTTTAATTTAGATAGTATGGTCTAGATTTATGAAAGAACTTCGATGTGGGCACTGGCTTCAGAGTATCCCCTGCATTTCTAACGTTTCAGCACAGACTCACATTTTCTTAAGATCTAAAGCTCATTGACATTATGCCCACCTTTAAACAAAACCTAATTTGAGATTTAACCCATAAAGAGGAACCATCAAGTTTGGGGCATTTTCTAGTGTAGGAAAATAACTACATATGAGTGACCTGAGCCCATTTATATGCCATTGTTTACTGTGGGAGTATCAGGATTTTAATGGGAGGGTATAAAGTTCTTGACTGAGTGAGAGTATGAACCCACTTAATCTAGGACTGGTTGTGCATATGAAGAACTACATCTCTGATGCTGGGAATACTTTACATCAAATAGTAAAAAGTTTTGTGAATTCATTCACTTCAAGGATTCAGTGACAATTCAGTAGGTATTGGTTGCACTGCTATTTTAGGCTTATATACTTATACTCATGATATGCTTTTACTTGTTACTCATCCAGTACCAGTAAAAAAAGTACTTTTTTATATGAGAATAGATAGAAAATAATGTCATCTTCTTGTTTAATATTACCATCCTTTTGTGTGTTTGTGGAGAAAGAACTAATACTAAGAACTTCAGTAAGGCTTACTCATAGAGTTTGATGGAGAAGCTCAGTTGCCAGAGGAGAATAATTTAGCTGACTTTGAGATCTATCTTCTCTATTTTGCTAGAAAATTTCTCATGTCTAGTTTAACTTGCCACGATGAAAGAAGAACCGTTCTGAGTCAACTGGTTTTTCAAATTGTCCATAAATACACCACTGCACCTAATACGTGAAGAACAGTGGATAAGAAACCACAAGGGTTGGGTATTATTTGAAAACATTAAAAAATACAGAATTAAAGTTTGATGAAGTATCATTTGCTTTGATTTATACTTCAAGTGCACTAATGTAGGGCTAATATATGACAAATAATTGAGCAGTTCTGAGAAATCCATTTTCAAAAATACAACAATCTAGGTAAGGCCTTAGAGTACAACTTCTTGTTTCATACTAGGCAGCCTATTTGAGGTGTATGTATATTTTTCTTATTGAAGTGTTTGTGAATTATTTGTGTTTGTATTTGAATATTTGCCTTATTTTATCAGGACCCTTTTCCAGAATTCTTCAGGCCAGAAGAATGATGTGTTTCACTTGGACATCAAAAACGTAGGTGGCATAGGCCAGATCTTGGACTTCATGTACACCTCTCACCTGGATCTTAGTCAGGACAATGTACAAGCTATGCTGGACATTGCACAGTGTCTCCAAGTGCAAAATGTGCTGAACATTTGCCACACCTTTTTAAAATCTTCCACAGCTGTGGAGCAAGCAGCCAGCATGCCTTGTACTAGTGTATTTTCACTGCAGAATACTTTGGGTACGGATACCAGTGACAGCTATGGGACAAACCTGTTGCCTGAATGCTCAGCTGACACACAAACTAACAAAGCCTTGGCTGAGCACCACTCACAGGCATCACAGTCTGTTAATCTGCACACCCCCTCGGGTGCTGGACAGAAACAACCGCAGGACTCCTTAGATGGCAACTGCACGGAGCTTCCATTTAAACAACCAAATTACTACTATAAACTACGCAACTTTTACAGTAAACAGTTCTATAAACAAAATGCTTGCTCTGATCATGAGAAAGGAGCTGAACCATCCTTTTCTTACAGCACATCCACAGAAATAAATACAGTGGAGAATAATTCTTGCACTGTCAATCACTCTGAGTGTATTCTGGAAACCTCTGATCATTTACCGTCAAACTTTCTGGTTCAGTCTGCAAACGAAGCTGCTCCAGACCAAGATGCAGAGAGCACAGTTATGCAGCCTAACAGACAGATGCGGCTGAAAAAGGCAATACACCTCAAAAAGTTAAATTTTCTAAGATCTCAGAAATCAACAGAGCAACCACCTGAGCCCCAAAGAGATGACAGTGGAATAACAGAAGTAATTGAACCTGTAAATGAAAATACCACAGACACGACAGATGTTAGAGTTACTGATGAAAAAGAAGCTGAAGATTTAGTGAATTCTGAGAATTTTGAACAAACTGTTGAAATGGAAAGATCTCAAGGTCCTTTGGAACAGGAAGGACAATCACAGACTCTTCAGTCACAGAAACAATATACTTGTGAGTTATGTGGGAAGGCTTTCAAACATCCAAGCAATTTGGAGCTACATAAAAGGTCTCATACAGGTACAGTTATCAGTTACTTGGTCTGCAAACAAAATATTTCAATTTCAGAGAATATCTTGCAGTGTCTCTGGATTCAGAGATGCTGGTTAAGGGTCTACTTTCAAAAAAGGCTGTGGTTTGGGGTTTTTTTTACGGTTAATCCTACAGGAATAAAGAACTGTAATACTGAGTTTTGCTGGGAGGTGTAAAAAAGATTTCTCCTATGTATTGGGGTTTTTGGTTACTTTTACAAAGAACATTGTGTGACTTCAGTGAAATTAAATTTCAGTGAAAGTTTTTGTTTTCTCCTGCATTTAGATGAGTCATTTCTAGTCAGTTTGTCAGGTGGCCCTGATATTTGAGCCAGATAACACTAAAAAGTGTAGATGAATAAATGGTGCTATAAGGATACAAGAACACCTCTGTTCTCTCTGGTCATATATTTATTGTAAGATACAAGTGGTTGGGGCTTGGTGGTCATTTTTTTAACCTGCAGAAATATGCTTTATAACAACTTTAATTGTGTTTACCTAGAGAGTAAGGCTCTTGCATGCTGCAGAGTAAATGGGAATTTTGAATTAATGTACTTGTTTTAAAATCTCACAGGTAATACTTCTAAACCTAACATAGATTTATTTCTAAGGATCTTTTTATTCTAGAGAAAAACAAGACATAGTTTAACTTCAAATTAATTAGTTTGTCTGTTCAATTTGACCTGCATGTCCTATTATTAGATATGCTTTTTTAAAAGCATTTTTAAGAATTACCTTGGCTAGGCAGGTAGCACCATTGATTCAAAGTCCTTGACATGGTGTTACTCCTGATTAAGCTGTTGGATATTTTTTGCTTTTTCCTCCTGTATTAAATATACAAATGCATCTCTCTCAATCTTGTCAAATAAACATCACTTTGGAAATGATCATACATGTATTGGTGCTTTGATACTAAATATTAAACTCTCTTAGCAGACGTTAATTTTTTTTTTTGATTGATGCTTCGAATGAAAAGTTTATTTTTCCATGTTTTTTATAGAAAAATCTTCCCAGAACCTGAAAATATGAACATTTTGCATTAGCTTCCTGAAGTTTTCAATTGTTAGCTTTAACTGCTTCTGTATGTTCATGTTTCTAATATTTTTTTAAATTCGTTCTCCTGTGAAAGTGTTGCATGTGTCTCTTACCTAGATCCTCTCTTTGCCTTGTATTTTTTTGAATCTTACTATATGGTTTGAGCTGTTATCATCAGATATATTTAAATATCCTAGATTTTCAGGAAATTAGGTGATCGGATAGAGCATCTAGAAAAGTCCCAGCTTAGGAAGAGTGCAGTAACATGTGAGTTTGTGCTAGAGAGACCCCAGGATTGAGGAACTCTCTGCTGCTTTTCATACACCATCTTCTTCAGGTAGTTTTCAAAAATTCCAGATTTGAATGCTAGTTAATGTGGCATTAGCATTTTTGTATATATGTGCTAAGGTGACAAAAGTGTAAGAGCCTAAGTTTAACAAATAATATGCACATCAAAGGATGGAAGAACTGAGGCAATGATATGACTAGAAATGCCTGTTTGCTTCCCTGTTATTTTTGGGAATTATTCCCTATCATTTCCCTGTTATTCATGTTAGTTTATTTTTAAATATCCAACTAGTGCAAAAAGAGTGTTTGGAAAATTGCAGTGGATAGTGAGTAGGATGGTAATATTGGAAAGATCTGGAGCAGAAGGTGCAGGGCACATCAGTATTGTTTATGTTAGATACACTGGTAGTTAAGTAGTGTAAGTATATGCTAAAAGCCATTTCTATTCATCTGCCACTTCAGAAAGCATAGCAGATTGCTAGCTAATCAACTTTATTTAGAAACATTCGTTTTCTAGAGCTAAGCAAAAGGGTTAGCAAGCATGTAAGTATTAGAGTGCTTACTGAAAGTCCTCCCAATGTGGTTTTGCTGAAGATATGAAGAAAGCTGAAATGGACATGTCACACTGGCAAACCTGTTTTTAACCCAAAAATGACAATTCTTTCAACAAGTGCTGTGGTGGCCCAGTTGTCAAGAAAAAGCGCATGTGAAATTCTCTGTCCCTGAGCACTAGGAACTAGTAAAGAATTTACTGGTTAGCATGGATGCATTGATGAGTTTTCTATGTGAAGGCAGCCAGACTGTGTTCAACAGTCATTATACTGGCATGTCTGACTGTTTAATTGTTTTAATTGATTTTGACTGAATATTATAATTTCTTCTTTATTATATTGACCTGTCTGAAAAAAAAAGGAAGCAAGTATATCTCTTTTATATAGTCCATACTGTCCAGGAGCATCCAGCAGTTTTGTTGGGGTATTTTTATGTATTTTCAGGGAACATCTCAAAGAACAACCCAAAACAAATCCAGGCCAGTGGAAAGCACTCTTGGCAGGATGGAATGCAGCACGAGCAGAGTAGCACTGCCATGTAAATACATTGTTGATCCTCAACATTTTTGTTCTGACCTTTGCTTAAGCAACTTGGAGCATTCCATGCCTTAGTGAATACAGCTCCTTACCTTTGTGATCTCTTCAGGAGCACCACTTCTACCTTCATGCCTTTCTCCTTTGGAGCTGACACAACACTGCTTTGGTCACTATTGTGTACTTTATCTTCACCTCTTCTCACAGAATGTTGAACAAGAAACATGCAACAGAAGGTAGAAAACACAAGGCAGTCCAAGGGTTCAAAAGTCCCCTGGATGTTTGTTCAAGCATTGTCTAAATTGTATTCAGTTACTACTTTTCCCCAGTTTTTCTCTATTGCTGTTGATCCAGCCGTGGATCCCACTATTGTGTACTTTATCTTCACGTCTTTTTGCAGAGTATTGAACAAGAAGGATACAATCCTGGTGTTCTCAGATAATGTTCTTGATTTAGAATTTATTGACAGTTGTAGAATCATAGAGTAATTTAGATTAGAATGGATCTCCTGAGGTAATCTACTCCAGTCTCCTGCTCAAGGCACATCAAATTAGATTGGGTTATTTTGCTTATGACCTTGTGTAGTCAAAATTTCGGACATCTTTTTGGACAGAATTTCTACAACCTCTCCAGACAATCACTCCCAGTGTCTGACCACCCTCGTGGGGTAAAAGATTATTTTCATGTGTCTATTCGGAATTTCTCACGATCAAGCTTGCGTCTTGATCCTAAGACTGTGTACCAGGAGCAACCTGCTTGCATCTGCCTTCCCAATCCTGTAGACAGCAGTAAGATTTCCCATTTGCCTTCTTTTCTTAAGGTTCCAGATATGGTTTCACCAGTGATAGGCAGAGAAGAATAATCTTCAGCTTATTAGCTGCACTCTTCCTAGGACACCCTCAGGTACAGTGAGGCTAATTGCTTCTGAGCAATAGGTTACTTGATAAGCCCAGTGGTTTGGAATTCTATGCAAGTGCAAAATTATTCTCCAAAAACCAATTTGATGTTTCTTTTGAAAAGAAAAACCTTTCATTTTGATCTTGGAGGGAAAAACTCCAATTCTTTGTACATCAGTGTAGTTATAATGAGGCTGCGTGCAGCCTACAATAATAATTTTGAGAAATTTAAGCCTCCAATTCCTTCCCTCTCCCTCTGGACATTTCAAAGTGGATTCCTGCTCACATACTATTCTTTAGTAATTTTTTTTAATAGGTAATTCCTGCAAAAATTGCTTACTAGTGTTTTTTATCCTCCATTTCATATTATCTTGATGCTCTTGTGGTTTTCAGAATCCTTCCCAGTTGCTACAGATCTGGCTCCCTGTTGGTTTCATTTATATTTGTGTTGTCAATATCAGAATTTTTAGTGTTTTGCAAGTTTAAAGCCATAATCAAATCAAACCTCATTGCTCTTTATAATTGGGTTACTTTATAGTTGATTAACTGGTTTGATAACTTTTATTTTTAATGGAAGAAAAACTGTTTAAAACTGCCAGATTTCCATTCTTCATTAAGTAGACAAAGTAGATAAACTCAAGTTGTCAGACTAACTCCAAGGTTGCAATCTGTGAAAAAACATAACTGTATGTTTACTCTGCATTTTAAAATCTAAGGAGAATTGCAGTTAGTCCTTGATCCTAAAATATGTTGAAAAAACTTCATCTGTATTTGGCAGGAGGAAAGGAAAATGAAACTTCCACACCTGGATATGGTAGATGTTGCTTGTAACATTTCCAAGGATGGAGGAAAAATATTGATATAGAGAATACTTACTGGAAGAGAAGCCAAGAAGTGTTCTGTAAAGTCAGGAAATTATAATTAAAGAAGTAAAGAAAAGTCTTTAGACAATTTTTTTAATCATGGCGAAGATGAAACACAGTATAAGATCTCTTTTTCCCTTTGGAAATATTCTGTTTTCAAAATAACACAGATTTACAATAGTTTTGTTGCCCTGTACTTGTGGGGCAGATTATAAATGTCCTTTTAATTTGCAGTTAGACTCATGAAAGATGATAAGTGTGACTGTCATTGAATCAATGGGATTTGAGTGTCATTTTTGTTTTCAGACTTCTAAAAGATGCACATAAAATTCTATCAACAGTGTGAAAACTGGGAAACCAAGAACTATGCAGGAAAAAAAAACCTCTTTGTAATATACTGTAGAGGAGAAAAAGTTACTACAAAAACACATTTGTCTTAAATTGACAGTGAGAGAATTGAAGTGTTTTGCTGTCACATTCTAGATTGAGAGTCAAGTTATTTTGAAAAGCTGAAGTGGGCTGCACCAGCTTTTACTGAAGCTGCTAATGTGTTCTTGGAGATTCAAGAGTAACAGTTTTATATGTATAAATTTTTGGAGCAAAATACTTGGGCTAATCTTCAGATACTTTTATGTAGGATGAGAATTTGAAGGCAAATATGTATTTTCTGGAAGTGAGTGGCTATGTGCTGAGCAGGGATGTATGGTAGAAATTGAAAATTGAAATCAGAAAACACAATTCTTCCAAATTAGCTTCCCTTCATTCCTCCTTTTTAAGAATGTGTCTCTGTGCAAGTGAAAAAACAGGTGCACTTCCCATCACTGATGTTGTTGGACCTTGTCATCTATTGTGTTCTTCCTGGTGACATGATACCCCTTTCATTGGGGAAGAAAAGTATATAAAAAAAATTAAAATTCTCACCTGTTCATATCAAAACTCTTCTACATGTTTTGAAAGATAAATTCTGTTTCTGAGCAAGTCTGCCATACAAACTTAGTGGTAAATGCTGTACTTCCCTCTTGTATTCCCCTTGAATACATAGGTAAGTGTCCTTTGGGGATATTTTTTACTCTTACATTACATGTTTTAAAAGGAAGTGTACCAATTTTAAACATTTCTGTTCTACTGCAACTACTAGAAGTTCTATGTTCTGTTTCTTCTTTTAGGTGAGAAACCTTTTGAATGTAACATTTGTGGGAAACACTTCTCACAGGTGGGAATATTTTATATATTATGGTACTTATTACACATGAAATGCATCTCTCTTGATTCTAAAAATCTTGGGTTTAAGATTAGATTTTTTTTTTTTGTTCAAAGACAGACTTCACTTTAGGGATAAATTATTCAAATGTCTTATTTGAAGATAGCATGTTAAATGTCTTAGATTTCTTTGATGCGTTCTGTATCTTTGATTCTGTCTTCTCTCAGTAGATGTGTTACATATTTTACCTTCAAATGAATGTTTAACTATACAGAACTACAGCTATATTTGAAATACAGAGAACATTCATTTCCAAACTGTTCTTTTGCTTTATGCTTACGGGTATGTTGTGACTAGCATTTTTACAGTGTCTGAAAAAGGTACAGGTTCTAGTTTTATATAATGTTGTATTGATAATAGAGTTTCATCTTCCTAAATGGCATAAATTATTAAGTAGGTGTGAGTCAGATAAAAAAAAATTGTATCCATATAATTGGGCTCAGTTTCTTCTAGTGAGAATACCACAGCCTGCCTGAAGTGACAAAACTCAGCAATGATTTAAAAAAAAAATCTTGTGAAATTGTGTACTTACATACAGAGCCTAAGCTTTAGCTGCTTAATTTGCCCTGCAGCCCTTGCCTCCTGTTCTGGGTACAACAATTCATTTCTATTTCTACAAATTTGGTGCCCAGTTGTCTCCCATTTCCATAATGTCTATTTCTTTTCTGATTTTGTGCTTGGAATGTGCACATCTAAGTACAGCAGGTTATAAACAGGGGCATATTTTTGTACTAAGATTACATAATTATTGTCTAATAGCTTTGGCCTTTCTTACGGGTCCTGGTTTAAGAATTGGAGTTACATGCTCTTTGTCTATCCACCCACCACTGGTTGTGCTTCTCCTGCTTCAGTTTCACAGCCCACCAGTGGGACTTGTTTGGCCATGAATCTGATGCCTTTGTGTCCTCCACCTTGTTGCTAAATAGGAATATAAATAAGACTGCATCTAGTGAACAATTCTGTTTCATCATGCTTATTGAGCAATTTTCAGCCAAATGGCGTCTGCTTTTTTGGCAAAGAAGAGCATTTGCATTTATTTTTACGGCTGAACTTCTAGTTTTTGAAAGAAAAACATGTATTTTTCCCAATTCCATTAAAAGTGCTTTTGGCAAATAGAGTGGAATTCTGTGCCACTACAGTGGGGGAAGAGGGGGAAGTGTCACACACTCAGTGGATGACAGGCATGACAGCCTCCTCATGCAACACGCTTTGCTCCTCTTTAATTACAGAAACAAACAAACCCCCCGACAAAGCTGGAAATTTCTGCCTTTTAATTAAACACTCCCAAACAGCTTCCCTTCCCTCTGTGATACCTCACTTTCCTGAAGGTAGAGGTAGATACAGATTGCTGGACAATCCCTACACCAACACATGAGCCGGAGCATTCAGCCTCTGTGCTGCAGTTCTTTCTCTGGTCATTAAAGGGGTCTTGCATAATTCTGAGGTACTTGCTTTTGAATCCTGCAAGCACGTAAGATTCCACCTACCAGAAAGTAAGATGCAAGGATAATTGCTATCTACTTTTTGCTTAAAATACCATGTCTGATCTTGTCCTTTATCTTCTCCGTCTGCAGGCACAGAAATAGAAACACTTTTCTTATTTAAGCCTTCATGTTCTGTGCTTTTGAGACAGTGCAGCCGTTGTTCTTGGTGTCTGCTCCTGCTGAATGTAGCCGATGTGCTGTGTGTTGGAATGAAATGAAAGAAGCAGAGAAAATTGACATGGGAACTCAGAGTTGGGGACAAACAGCCATAAATGTCTTGGATTTTTTGAGGAAGACATTCACTTCCAAGCCTGCATCTTCCCTTACTACTTATATACAGCTTGTTGATGTGAGCTCCAGCTGGTGATCCAAGATATTGTGATTTACCTCCTTCTGCAGAACTTCTTTTGGGGACCCATGTGCATAAGTTCCTTCATTTTCAAGGCTTGCCATTTACAAAAGGTCTAAGTCTGGTGTATCTCTCTGGTCTCCAAATTTATGAGGAGTTCTATGCAACCATTAAGAGGATTCTTCTGAGCATTTTTTTTTCCTTGCACCAAAATACAAGCAAAAGTCCCCTTAAGTTTTTTTCATTGGGATGGCATGTGATGCTTTATCCAAGGTTGTGTGCCAGCTTTAAAGCTTAAGAAAGAATACAAACTAATGATGTTTTTACCCTTTTTTATCTTAGCATAGTTAGTAACAAGCTTTGCCCTCCTTAGGAGGAAATTACATAGGCTTGTAATAAGGAAATAGATCTACCTGTCACTTTCTGTAAACTCTCTTTATTTTTACTTAAAATACCTATATGGGAACTATTTTAAAATAATTGTTGCACTTCAAATTCACCCTCTATCTTTATCTGGAATAACTTTCAAATGCTCATGATAGGGTTTGTTTCTGACATAGATAAAAGTAAAGATTCTGTCTTTCTTCTGTATGTTTTTATCAAATGCACTCTGCATGAAATCCCTTTTCTTTGAAAAGCAAAAATTATTCCATGGTTCATCTTCTTCTCCTGAAATAAGTACCTAATGCCTCTCTTTGAGTGGATTTCAGTATTAGAAAATTTTGGCCTTAGAAAACAGTGGTTCAGTCACTCTATTGTCTGAAAAAATGTATAGGGGTTAAAGAAAGCTCTCTCAGGGTTCAAACATTGATCCATTTGATACTGTCCCCTGTTTGTGTGTGCCTGCAGTACTTCAGTTCTGGTATATTGTAAGGTCTGATTACAGTGATGGATCATCACAGGTAATTTATTATCTAAATGACTCAGAAGAAATTACTCTGGGTCTTATTTTTGTTGTCTTACTGTGACTGATGGGGACATGATAATCTTTGCATCCCAAATTTTCTTTCCTGATGTAAAGGACTTAA
Organism: Origma solitaria; assembly: GCA_013397895.1. Lineage (NCBI taxonomy): Eukaryota > Metazoa > Chordata > Aves > Passeriformes > Acanthizidae > Origma > Origma solitaria. Next base: position 485,182 of record VZRL01004627.1, read on the forward strand.
TGTTTCCTTAGTGTACTTAAATGAAACCAGACTGTTATCAATAAAAGGGAGTGGAAGGGTTAAAACTGACTGTGGGAGTACTCACAATGTATGGAACACCTGCAGCTCTTCTACGAGGTGTGTCTTGTGCTTTGAAAACTGGACTCAGTGGAGTAGCCATTCAGAAGGACCAGTGGCTTTAAAACATTTTTTAAAAAGTTAGACTCTCTAAGAAGGTTTTATTTAGTCATTGCCTGCTAGACTAGCATGATTTTTATAGGATTGAGAGAGGAAAGATATGTAATAAAATAGTTACCAGTCATCCCATTCATTCATTTCTGTACTTCCTGTTCTATTTTGGTATGAGTAAATAATTTCAGGTTTGGAGTATCTGAATATTTTATGGATTGAAAAATATTCACCCTATTCTTTTCTTTTATAGCCAATTCACTGGTAGATGAATTCAGACATCCTTGTGTAACAGTATTTTATTTATAGGACAGGGAAAGTGAGACTAATGTGAATCATACTGCTAGTAAGTTAGTAAGTTTTCCTTCTCACTGCATTCTAGATAGTGTAATTTTCATTTATAGTTGGATTTGTTTCCAACTCTAGGTCTTTCTTTTTTCCCTTAGCATTTGATTTCAGGCTTCTTGTTTTTACCTTTTTCCCTATTTCTGTTCTTGTCAATGTATAATTGCACACATAAACAACTTGATGTTGAAGTACGTGGTAGTCTGTCTTTACTAGATAAGAATGCTTAAGTTCATAAATGCTTTGTAGTCTTCACTGCCTTAGAAGTAAGAATAAAAAGCTAGTCTCATTGTTCCCATCGTTTTTCTTTATCTGTATACAACAACAGGCTAGCAGAATTTAAATGCTTAAATTACTGTCCCTTCAGGCAGGTAATCTCCAGACACATTTACGTCGACATTCTGGTGAGAAGCCATACATTTGTGAAATCTGTGGGAAAAGGTGAGTAGAATTGTTCATCTTAGTAAATTTGACATGAAAGAATTCGTTCATGTTTTCTACTGATCTTCACTAAACTAAGAGCCAAGAGCTAAGGCAGCATGCTGCTCAATTTTGTTTAGAAGATGCTGGGTTTAAATGTGTGCTGATGGGATTAAAATGTATAAATGTCTGCAACTGACTTCTTGTAAGATAATCATGTCACCAGAGCTTGTGGTCATGAATTTTTTATATATTGTTATGTAGTTAAGAATAGCCTGTTGTATGTATTTTGCACAGTGTGAGTCACAACAAATCATGCAGGTTTGTACCTTTCTCTCACATTTCTTTTCATTATTTAGAGATAACTTTTTTTTCCATTTTATGAAATTCGGAAGTATGGGAAATACGACAAATTTAAGCAAAGCATTAAATAATTCTGCCTTCTGCTAGATAACAGGGGACAGAAAATGCACTAATGCAGGAGTAGCATAAAATGCAGAATGAATTAGTAACATTAATGGTGAAAATATTTTTGGAGGTTTTTTGCTAGTGTAAATTCAATTGGATGTTGTCAGTTTAAGAATGTTTTTCTTAACTGCATCCACTTGTCTGTGTATTAGGTCTTAGTCTGTTCAGAAGAGCAGGCATTCCTTAAAGTCAATTTTTACATGATATTCAGTTTAGGGAAATGAGGGCCTTATAAATACACTTATTGGGTTTCTGTGTTGTGTTACAGATTTGCTGCTTCTGGTGATGTTCAGCGTCATATTATTATTCATTCTGGAGAAAAACCTCACCTGTGTGATATCTGTGGCAGAGGTGTGTAAGAACTAAGGCTTCTACCTCGGGTGTTTTTGACTGAAATGTGAGGGGCATTTTAATCTCAGAATCTGTCACATTTTTCTAGGCTTCAGTAACTTCAGTAATTTAAAGGAGCACAAAAAGACCCATACAGCAGACAAAGTATTCACCTGTGATGAATGTGGGAAGTCATTTAATATGCAACGAAAATTGGTAAAGCACAGAATAAGGCACACTGGAGAGAGACCATACAGCTGTTCAGCTTGTGGTAAGATTCACTGTGCATTGCTTGGTTGTGTCTTTGATTTTCAAATTATAAGTTCCTTTGTCAGCAGAATAACAATTAATGTCAGCAGAATAACAATTAACAAAAATAAATTTAAATACTGTGTTGTGAAAGTTAGTCACAAAACCTTCTGTCTTGCATGCTTCGTAGTCTTTCATTTGGTGTAATAAACTCTTTCTCATAAGTTTAAAAGAATTTCAGTTGAAAATTAGAAAAAGGAAGGAAGAGGAATCAGCATTGTATGTATACATGCTTGCTAAAGAGCTGCTGATAGTAGCTGCTTCAAAAATAGATTTATTTTCAGAATAGTCCTTTCTGATGGAAAGTTAGGTTTGACATCACTTGATGGGGTCTTTTTTTTTTCCAATTGCATATTATTTGATTTTAACTGCATTCACCCATAGAGTTTGATAATAACAATCTCCTGTTACTTTGCTTCACCCTCTGGAATAACATCAAAACTCAATCAGTGTTTCATACCAGAGAACACCTATTTTCAAAATCTGTTAAATAGGCCGTTCTTTCAGGTCTGAAAAGGGCCTTTGATCAGGTCCATCCTGATCTCATTTGTTACTTAGCATTCTGCATGCTGCTGGTTTTTTTGCCCTTAAATGCTATTTTGATAGAATTTCATTCATGTTCTGAGAAATCAGCTTTGGAGGAATGTAGCTTCATATGTTCAAATCCAAATGCAGTATGTGTTATTTGCAGTGTCTTAAGGCACAAGAAAAAGCCAATATTATCAGGAGGCCTTGCAGCAGAATGAGGAAATATAAAGACATGCAGGATAGAAAGTATAAACAATCAGTTGTGTTGCTGTCATTAAACAAGCGTGTTTTCATTTTGTCTTGTACTGGTCTTTTGAATATTTTTAATTTTAGCCAAGTCATTTTATTCTGAAAAAGTAAAAGTTGTGCAAAGACAATCTAATGAAGCATTAAGAAATTGTTTACATTATGCAAAAAATCCAGATGTATTACTCTAGTAATTTTAAATCTTATCATTACTGTTTAATGGCTGTTCTGAAGAGAAATGTGTGCAGCAAAATAAAAAATATGCTGCTGAAAATAGAGACTGCAGTTTTATTGGGAAGTCATTTAATACAGTTTATTTTAGTTGTTATTTGTCCTCACAAATGAGATAAAAATCACAACCTTACTTCTACTATTTTAAAGAATGCAAGGTGTCTGAATCATGTAGCAATCCTGGAAATTAATTCTCTTTTGTTCTGCTTGTTCTTTTACATTTTGCCTTGGTTCAGCCTCAGACACTTTTTTCTTTGCAGTATGATGATTGAGCTTATTTGAGACTGTGGCTTTGAAGACAAGCAAACAGTTGAATATTTTTCTGTATTGTAATATTTACAGCAATAAAAAATTACAGTTCTCACACATTCTCTAGCTAGAATATAAAAAAGGACTGCTGCATTATGTTAGCTGAAAGTTAACAAAAAAGCTCCCTTTGTCAGCACTTTGAGAGTAGTTCTTTGGTAATGAACAAACCATTTCTTTCTACGATGCAGCTCTCACTGGAAGAATATATTTAGAAGCTTATCAGCATACTGTTTTTCCAGACAGACAAATTAAATTGATAGTTTAAAATTATCTTTTTTCTCCATGAAGACTGAGACAAACTGAGAGCGCTCACATCTTTCAAATACTAATGGATATTCCTGTCTCTGGAGACAAAAGCTAAGCCCAGTCATTGGGAAACACAAGCTAGAAAATCAGATCAAGAAGAAGAAACAAGTTAATGGAATTGTAAAAATAGATGGAACTCGTTTGATTCTGCTCTAAATAAGTGACTGGGACACATGATACCTTATCACTTGACAGTTTCTGTAATTAAAACATGTTTATTCACTTGTGTTAAGAGCAAAATCTTAATGTATCACTTCTGTCTTGCAGGGAAATGTTTTGCAGGCTCGGGTGACCTGCGCCGGCACGTGAGGACTCACACGGGGGAGAAGCCCTACACGTGTGAGACGTGCAACAAGTGCTTCACCCGCTCGGCCGTGCTGCGGCGCCACAAGAAGATGCACTGCAAAGCCTCCGAGGAGGGGCCCAACACACTCGAGGAATTCACTCAAGGCATCGAAACCTCTGACCTGGACAAGTCCCAGAGCTCAGACTCTTTTGGCCCAGAAATGTCTGTTGCGTTGTTACCAGTGTCTGTGAAATTTCCCCTTCGGCCAACTGGAAACTCTGCTGAGTTTGACAGTTCCGCGGATTCTTACTGCAAGCTGCGATCCATGATCCAACACCACGACTCGGCGAACACAGGGAAACTCAGCGTGGACTCTGCTAAACTCCTGAAAGCCCAGGCACAGCAGACTCCAGCAGCAGCACCACCGTATGCCTATGCAGATGTAGATGTGTCCTCGGCAGAGGAGCCCCTGCAGTCTGATAGCATCCCCATGATCCGCTCCTCCGTGCCTGGCCTGGACAGCCAGTGCAGTGACCCCCTGGGCAGCCGGACATCATCTGCCCCTTACAAGAGTAACGAGGGCCCCTTCTTCTCCAGCATGACCCTCTGGGGCTTAGCCATGAAGACTTTGCAAAATGAAAGTGAATTGGAGCAATGAGGGCTCAGCTGACTGCACCAAAACTTCTTCGAGGCATTTCATGCTAACATGATTGCAATTGCACTGCAGCATAGGGAGATCACAGAGAGTTTTTAAGCCAGGTAGTGCGGACACTGACAGGAATCAAAATGTGCATTCCCAGACCCCTGGGTAGGCTGCCTTTATTTATTACACACTGCTTCTCAGCAAAGTTTAAATGCACTGTTGGGGACCTTTGTTGTTCTGTGACTGCACTGTGTAGCTCATGTGTTATTGCCATGATTTACTAAAATTTGCCGCTAACTAAATTATTTACCATTTAACTTGGAATTTTTTAACCTGATAATGGAGGAAAGGATGGCCAGTGTCTAATTTCATGATATGGGTACAATTCCAAGTATGGGTCATCAGAGCTGTGTAAGGGTGTAGATATGACAGGAGGAAAATGCTTAACCAATCCCTAGTGAACCTGAGTTTCAGTAGCGGCTTTCTTACCAGTAGGGTCATCGGTTTACAGGACCTGAGTATTGTGACATTAAATTTAAATGTTAAATACTGGACAATATTTGTGATAGTGCAAAGTAACTGTATATCTAGAAACTTTATTTTTTTACAACAAAAGCTTTTTTTTAGTATTTTATAAACTATTTTGCACAGCAGACTATTTGTACGATGAAGGCCAAGGTCAAGTTGTGAATAAAGGGAAGTTGTTTTACATTGCTCGATGTGTCTTTCTATAAAGGACTTTCACTAACAGTTCCATCTATTGCAGGTGTCTTTACAATGCTAATGTGGATGCCACCACAAGAAGAGCTTCACTATAAAATAAATGCAATCAATACAGCAGTAGGTTGTCTTGTACTTGAATGAGTATAAAACATTGGCTGATTAATGGAATAAATAGACTGTTACAGGATGGAAACGTTGCTTAGAGGCCTTTTTCTGCTTTGGTGATTTGAATGGTTGCTGCATTTCAAGCTGCTTGCTACAGATACATGACATTCTGTGGAAGCTTAAAGCTTGGAAAATACAGTATTTCCATATCTTTTTTAAATGTGCACCAATTTTTCCCCCCAAGAATTCAAAACTAGTTTTTCTTCTCATGTGTTAACCACCATACATTACAATTTGGGGCTTCACTTCCTTACTTCCTTTACTTTGTAGTTGTACCTTCCTGTTTTTAACTGCTTTCAACCTGAGTTAAAATGAGAGTGTTTCTGGCCAGAGCATGGCACGGCATCCTTCAGACAAAAGGGGCAGCTCATTACACTGTTGGTGTGAGTCTCAAAGGTTACATATTTCTCTCAATAATCAATATTAAAGACATTTTTTGCTACATTAGCAGAGCAGTTAAAAAAAATCAGCTGCATTGGAGAGCAAATTGGGATTTTTTTTTCACCTTTCTATTCTTGTAGTACACATATACTAGGAAACTTCAAAACATCTCTATTTTTCCAGCCAGTGAAGTCAAAAGAGAAGCTTTTGCAGGGTGTGTGTGTGAAAAATAGCATGTAGTCTAGCTTAACACAGTCCCACATGGATTAAGCAGGGAACACTTTATATATGTGAACTCTTAGCTCTCCCCTCATTCTTTGCCTTTTGCATTATTTGCTTTAGAACACTGCAGTTCCCTGTGGGAATTGCCCACGTGCCGTTCTACAGTCCAGGTATTACAGTTCTGTCCCTAACCACGCGTGCTCATGCTCACTCTCCCTCTGCTTTCCTTGCACTGCTGCCTAGGGCAAAATGTGGGAATCTGCCAGTCACTAGCTCTCTAGGTTTCATCTTGTCAGAAACTATTTTTACATTTACTTATCCCAAGAGAAAATAGAAATTTGACTCTGTTCCCACGAGGATTCTGTTGCTTGGAAAGGACAAATCTGCAATTTAAGAACATCCTAACTTTTTAGTTTTCTCTGGTTATGCTGTGGTATTTTTGAGGAGTCACTATAGGATAAAACAACCCATGTTGCAACCTTTGTGCTCTTCTAACACAATGCTGGAGTTCTGCAGGAATGTGTAAGTCTGTCATAAAGTGAAAGTGGCAACTTGAAATACTTTTAAACGCATAGATTAGATTGCAGGTACCAGGTACTTTGTGCCAAGAGGACAACTCTGTTGCACTAAGGATAATTCCCCTTGATTGGCAGTGTTTCTTTCTCCAAGAGTTGTTTCCCACCAGAAACATGAAAGTTCTCAAAACTGCTACCAGACTGTGAGTCTGTTTGCAGTTTGGAGGGTTTGTTAAAACACCACGTTGCAATGTGGCATCTTTGAGAAGGAAGTAGAGCAAACACTGGTAGGAGGAAGCTGTTCCATCTGAGTTTGTGCAGCTGGAACCAGAAAAGGATTTGCAGTACTGGGGGAGAGCACTAAGAACTATTGTTTCTAGCTGCCTTGGAGGAAAAGCTGAGAAAGAGAAAATTTGGAAGATTGGTAGATGGATGGAGTCAGATAGAAGAGAATGAATTTTTATGTGTGGAGTAAGAAGTTTTGGATTAAGAAGCCCCATCCCTACAGCCACTTTGCAGTGAGAATATCACTGCCTGACTGCAAGAAAATGTATTTCGCTTTTGTGTTTCCCAAACCAAATAGTCTGTCATGTCAGTTTAGTATTGCCTGAGCTTTTCTCAAGGAGACTTCAGTAGAAAATTACCTTGAAAGAGGATCTTTCCTGTATTCTAATAATTTCCTATGCCAACCTGTAGGTCTGTAATGACGAGGATGTTTGAGTGGGGATAGCAAATATGGTTTGCTAGCTGTAATGCTGCCATAAACCTGGCACAGCTGGAGAGGAGCAACTACCCCCTGACTTTGAAGAACAGCTGGAAACTGTGACACAAGTGCTGAGCCAATGGTATTTTACAAGAAGCAGACACCCATCCATAGCTATTGCTCATAAATACCCTCAGCCATGGTGCTGAGGGGGTAAATAAAGCATCAGTCCTTTGGCCAGTACCAGAGGGTGCAGCAGTGACATTATAGTTGATGTAAATGACATGCTATTAAAAGAAATATATACTTTTGGGAAGAGGATGTTAACCAACCTGGCCTAGTAAAATTGGAAGACTGTTAATTGCTCTTTCTTTGAGTAATTATCCTGCAGCTCAGAGCTGCTCTTCATCTTTCAAACTCGAATCACTTTTGTTTACAGAGGATGGAGGTGACCACTCAGGGCTTTGTCTGGGTTTATTCAGTGCAAACATATTTGTCATTTGACTCCTGAACAGTTTTTTTTTTTAAAAATCATATTAGTGTTTCTACTTTGGAAGGCATTACTGTGGTTTGTTTGATTATTTAAGAGCATTAAACCTATACAAAATGTAACCTGCCATTTTTATGCGAGGATGTTTACTGCATGTATGTCGGAATAGGAGACATCATATAATTACACTTAAGTTCAAATAACTCCCCAAAAAAATAAATATCCTCTGCTTGAGATTTATTATCTAGTTTGGTTAGAACTGAAAAAGTTGTTTAAGGAAGAACTTCACTAGGAAGGACTTACTGCTTGTTTGTTACCTGCTGCCATTGAGCACAGAGTGTTTTTGTGGTCTGACACTTCATCTGTGTTCTCTCATACTCTTTTTAAACCTGGCCTGATAGATGTTTCTCGAACTCAGAGCTTGGGCTTTAGAACAGAGCACTTGTGCTTTGTTTCCATGGCTTCTTCAGCAAATTCAAATATGCTTAAACTGCTGTTGATAATTTTACAGGAAAGTAATTGCTACACATGAAGTATTCCCAAAACATCTAAGTGCCATATACAAGAGCAAGCCAAATTTAAGACCAAATGAGTGTGAAGCAAGTGGAACTGGCCCCATAGGCCATTTGCTTCTGGAATCCACTTTTTTCTTCCCTTGCATTGTCTTCCCCACTGTGGGTAGCTCCATTCATACGTGGACAGCTGCATTCAATTCTTGCTGCTCACTTCATGCCATTTACCCACCCCTCATAATCCAGACCAGGGGTTAACATATTCAAGCCCAGTAAGGAAAAGTGTAGAGACACATAGGTAAACATAGCTGTAAAACTTTATAAAAATCTCCAGGCTCCATGTTTTGGGGTGTGTGCTGGGATTTTGGGTATGTAGCTTTCTTGCTAAAGAACTTGTTTGAGAAATACGATGTTAGATAAACATGGCAAGAGGTGTAGATGGTCCTGCTTGAGCAGAAGACTTAACAGAAAGCAAATAAACATGAGCTTTGTAGACAGATTCAAAGGAAAAAATGTGATTGCTTGGGAAATGTGTTGTAAGGACAACTGAAGAGCGTTAGATGCAGCTACTTGGTAATTCAGTATGCTAATGACTCCAAAGTGACCTGTGCTCCACTGTGCTGCAAATAGATTTCTTTGTATTGGTACACACAGACTTGTGCTTTCTGGTCCATAGCCTTATTCATTAATCCTTACTGACATCTATTATTGAATTTGCCTTCTCTAAACAGTTGGTTTCCACCTCTGCTATTAAATCTCCATCCTAGGAAATGGATAAAAACTACATTTAAAACACAGCCTGGTGAAGACACAAGCTAGTGACTCGGACATTGTTTATTCTGAGGACAGTATCCCTACTGTTTAAATATAATTATTTTTTTCCTTTTTGTAGTTGATATTCACATGTGTGTTCAGATCTGACAACAGTTTTGTTCACTTGGTGAGGGAATTTTTCCTGGAAGGTTACAAAAGCCCATTAATAGGAGCATACAATGCAGTGCTGAGGAGCGTGCATGCATGAACTACAAGTCTGCCAGCTTTTTGTGAAGCTCTGCATGGGGCAGTATACTGAAATAAAGCCTTTCAGACCCTTTTAATGTAGTTCTGACCTTCCACTCTATATTAAACAGATGACTGGAACCAGAAAGATAGGTCATTGTGATTGCAGTTAATATTTGTAAGGACCAAAGAAGCTCTCAGCCTTTGAGGTAGAAGGGAATCATCTTAAGTGTGAAAATGTATCATCACAAGAATGGAGAGGATCAAAGGAAGGCCAGCTGGTGCTCGGACATCTTTTCATAACCTTTATTACAATGCTAGAATACACTAACCTCAATGGGAAGTCCATTCAGTTCATGTATTTCAAATAGATAATCTGTATTCTGGTGAAACAAAGAAAGGGAAAAAAAGCCCTTTCTAAAAAGGGGGTGGTCGGCACAAATTGCCTATGATTTAATCATTTTGGTTTTCTATAATCAGCTTAGCTTTTTCAATGCAAATTATATGAATGTTTAACATGCTTATTTTAGAAGTGACTGAAAATTTGTAAAATTTAGGTGAAGAGAGTTACAGCCGATTTTACTGTGTTTTACTTTCACTTTGGAATAAATGCCCTCCACATATTCACTTGCCACAAAAATAAGACATAGTATTTCAGGAAAAAAATATACAGAACATCCATAAAGATTAAATCATCCAAAAGGCATGTATATGTGGAGTCATGAAAAGGCCAACATTAAAGTTAACTGGTTTTGACAAATATCCAAAATTTAAGTTTGGACCTTCAGGGAACATCATACCACTGTAAACATGTATGAAATTAGCAATATCAAAGCAGAAAATCAATGGAGATTGCTCTTTGTTGGTTGGCTGCTACAGTAAAGTCCTGCAGCAGGGCTGTGCTAGCAGGTCCAGGCTAAATGGCTAGGGAAAAGCAGTGGGACTGTACGTACAGACCAGAGGTGGGAACTTCTGCCATGGTATTTTTTAGGTGGGGAATGCTGTCGACCACTAGAACATCAAAGTTCAAACTCAAGTGTCAAATTACATAGTCATTGCTTTTGGACTTGGATTTCAATAAATCACTTTCTGAATTGGGGGAAATACTCCTTCTACTTGTTGAGCAAGGACTTGCCTCCAACCAATTCTATTAAACTTTTTGACTAAAGACTGATACCAATGTCAGAATTGCATTATTTATGAAGTTAGGACTTGACAGGAAATGCAGCAGTCAGTCTCTTAATATTTCAAAATGCCAAATGGACAAAAGAATATTACATTTTCCTACCCGAAAAATGATGGGAGGCAGTCATAGCATCAGCTGGATAACAACTGCAGCCTGTGGAGCAGATCTGAGGGGCACTGAAATCCCAACAGCTCCAGGAGATGCAACTTCATTTCAATTCAAAAGTCATAAAAATAATTCCTAATTTCTAAAGCTCAGAAGAAATGGTATTTAATTTCTTTTTGTCCAAGTAATTTGCATGTCAAATCTCTCTCCCTCTCTCTCACACACTCTCTCCCCCTCTCTCTCCTGTCAGTGATGTCTCTCTCAGCAGCTGTCTAGTCGTGAATCACTCCCATCATCCAAAGCATATTTTTAACACTTCTGGACGTGCTTTAAAAGCAAATGCTGTTAAGCAAACAATTTGCACTGTTTTTCCTTACACTCCCTTTGCTTCCCAAAACCTTTCATAATCATGACTTTAAAAGCTGGGTCACAGGGGAATCAGGTACTGGAAAATACAACCTTTTGTACTTGTGAGAGTATCATAATGTTACAGCAAGTTCTCATGTAATGCAGATCTTGTCTGACTTACAGAAGACTTGAAGTTGCTTAAGCTTGAGAATTCAACTTCATTGAGATTCATATAAATGTTGTCTTTGGTTTCACCCATTGTATTCTGCACCCTCTCAAGCTCAAGCTTCACTCTGAGCTTAGGAATTGAGCAGACAAAAAGAAAATCACTGTCAAAGCTTAGTTCAGCTGCTGTTACGGTAAAGTAGATTAGATTACACCGAGTTTGCTTCGGAGCAGTTACTTTGCAGCCTGAAATGGAGAACATAATCATGGAGCTGATAAATTATTTTCCTTGTAATCATGAGTTTCAGAGCTACCAGAGAAATTACATTGACCAAAAAGGTTTTGATCTTAAAAGCTTCTCTGTTTTTCTCATCTATTCTTTGGCAGAAGGATGCCCACTGGGGCCTTAGGACATCAAGGATATTTGCTAAGTGCCTGGAAGGCCTTTGGAACCCTCCAGTAATAAGTCAAAGAGGAAGAAAAGTGTATTTTGTTCTTCTGCTACTGGCTAGAAAGTGACTTTTCTGGTAATTTGGAATTAAAGGAATACAAGATTTTAGCTCCAGCTCCAGATCCAAGTGATTTCATGGGCACATGGGCTAAACAGGAATCCTGATTGCGCTCAGCTGGAAAGAACTTTCTTTTCCCAAATAAAATGTGGCTTTTAAATACTCAGGACCAAGTTATTTTTATTTTTGCGAAGACTAGAAGCAATAACCCTAAAGGATGCTCTTCTCTGGAGTCATAGTGGAAGTGTTACACAAATTATGAGCCATGTACTTCCACTCCATGTTTTCATCTGGAACTTTTCTTTCTTGCTGCTTTGATGTCACATCCCTTTGTATTTTTTAAGTGTTTAGAAGAACCCTTCTGGGACAAAACACTAAATAATACTCAAGGTCTGGAAGCTATCTCATGTACTTCTGATAAGGAGTGCTGTCCTATGTGGACTGTGATGTGGATGAGCACCTTGAGCACTGGACTTTTCCTGGGTATATAATGTCTTTCTTAGTAGCCTGGCTGTAGTGGAATCATCAGAGATTTATCACCTTGGAAAGCTTTGTTTTAAACAAGAAGGCTTTGTCAACCACCAGTAATCACATCACCACTATCCAGATGCTTAATTATATGATTTGTGCTACTTGCTGTTCTCAAAAATCCTTCCCTCTGAAAAGAGGTTTAAATAAAACCTACCATTGAAAGGGGTTACCCCAGGAAAAGCCTGATATAAGTGCCTAGAAATCAGAAGACAAAAAGCATTTAAAACTATTTGTGGCCATCTGCAGGTCACATTCATCCTGCTTTAGGATCCATATGATTTTTGAATGTGTGGTTCGTATCAAATAACGGATTCCTTTATCTGTCCTGAATGTTCCTTTATTGGAGCTGAGCAGTTTATTTTTCTTCCGTGAATCCATAGAGCCGATGCACTGGAGCATCGCTCCCAGTCCGCGGCTTCGGAGCCTGCGTGCCGCCGGGTGGCACTGAAAGCCCGAGATACGGAGAGATGCGATGGGAGGGATGGGATGAGATGGGAGAGGTGGGATGGGAGGGATGGGACAGGAGAGACGGGATGGGAGGGATGGGCTGAGCCAAGCTAAACTGGGCTGAGCCGAGCCGAGCCGAGCCGAGCCGAGCCGGGCTGGGCTGGGCAGAGCTGGGCTGAGCCGAACCGAGCCGGGCTGGGCTGAGCCGCTCCGCTGCGGCCCCGCCAGAGCCGTGCCTTCCTCCCGCACATCCGCGGCGCTCAGGCTGCGGCTCCCGCAGCAATGAACGCCATTCCGTGGCGTTAGGAAGCGATAATGCGTGAACTGGTTTGTTATCCGCATCGTTAACACGCCGTGAGGACGCGATTTCTTGCCCTTGGGCATACCTGCCGAGCAGAGCTGGAGATCGCGGTGCCAGCGACAGCCAGAGCGCGGCTGTGCCTCGGCCTCGCGGACCTTGTGATGTGCGGCATAAAGAGCACTAATTCTGTGAGTGTTTTGTCTCTGTGCTCTGTGAAGGTGTTGCTGGTGCCGCAGCCCCTCACAGCTGCAGGCTGTCACACCAAGCTCCCTGGCACTCCTGCGGAGCTCCCTCGGGAAACGCTCTGACCCCCTGGCAGAACTCTGTGGGCTCTCTCACTATTTCCTGACACTATTTTTTAAACAAACCCTTAAGCATTTCCTTGACCTTAAATGAAAACACGCATCACAACAAGTGTTTTTAACGCTGCTCTGTTCTGGTCTCGCTGGAAAGCACCTTCTGCCATTCTCTGACTGTGTGATGCCCACTTGCCAATTTAGGAAGTCATTCCCCAACTCTCCCTACAGAACAGTATTTTGGCTTCTGCTCCTGTCAAGGACCTGAAAGTACCGCACAGCTGCATGTGTTCAGGCGGGAAGGGCAGGGATCGCATTAGCCAGAACAAAGCATAAACAGTGAGAAGTTGTCTGTGCTCAGAATAATTAGAGTGTGAGTGGAAAATGAGGGATTGAAATTGTTAGCAGTGCCTTCTACAGAACAGGAGGAGCATAGGCCAAAAATAATAATGATTTTTTAAAAAATCTGAAAGTATTTCCTGTGAGAATAAGCAGACATTCTCTTAAAAAATTTACCAAAACTAAACTCTAGTAAAGTGGAAAGTACTGGATTTTAGAATTTCCAAGGATGTTCTGATGTGGAGTTTCAATATCTGGCTTTGTGATTTTGGCTGTAAAACTTGGTAATAGATACAGATACAGATCAAATACTACCATTCATTTTAAATCTGCTTACCCATCTGGCAGCAATAAAGGTATCTTTTATCTGCTGGCACTTTCGGAGTGCACAGCAGCTGACAACCACAAGTACTACATTTGTTTATTATATTTTAAGTATTCAGCTCTACCAGAACTACCAATTGCATTATTAGTAGGCAGTTTTGTAATACTGTTCTGATCTGTTAAAATACTGTTTCACAAAACTATTGAAAAACAACTTGAACCAATTATTTTCTAGAAAACAAGTACTTTCCAAATACTTTTAATATTTTGCTAATATTTTCTTATTATCTAAGTTTTCTTTAAGTAATCTAAATGAGTTAGGTACATTGGATGTAAAGGATATTCAGGCTCTTTGTTAGACTTGTGAAAGCACTGAGGTGTCTCAAAAAGACAGCCTCCTGTACCTACCTGTAAGCATAGAAATACGCAAAAATGTTTCTAAAAGTTGGCTTTGAGTTTCCAGCAAAGCTGGTCACTGGTTTCCTTTAGGTTTTGTGTATACAAAGCATGTTGGGTTAGTTATACTACTGAAGATATGTATGGTTTGTATTTGCTGTGTATTTGTAGTCACTGTCATGATATATGCTTGACATATGCATTATTTTTCCCAAAAGAGAGGAAGAATAAACTTAATGAGGATGAAATGTCTTTATAGAAATGGAATTGCTTTGTGTTTTGTGTTCTGCAAGCACTATGACTTTTTCTTTTTAAAAAAAACTAAACCATGTCCCAAACTCACATAGTTGTAGCCTAAGCAAAAACCGTGTTTTGAACCAGCTTAATTTTTTCTGAAATTCCATGAGTTAAGATGCTGATCTTCCAGAGAAATATCTTGAGCAAGAAAGTAATTAAAAGCCTCTACACATTAAGATCACAAGTTTTCCCCAAAAGAAAATGTTAGAGACTTAGACTTATTGAAAACCAGTATGATCTAGTTTAAGAAAAAATGTCAATATGGATTAAAAGTTCTTCCCTTACAGTGGAGAGAAGGCAACAAATCCTTGCTGCTGCTACTTCTGGAAGGTTCTCTAATATCCCAGGCAGCCCAGTAGGGCTAGACTGGCAGAACAGACAGGGCAGCTCTTGAATGGCTGATGTCCTCCTTCAGTAGAAGTGACAGATCCTTCCTTGTCACTGCCAAATATTCCCTCACACTTCTTGATTTTCTAGTAGTCAACATTTACATATGATAATTGGCAACATCTGAAAACAAGAACAGACTACTGGGAAGAAACAAAAGTATCCACCTGCTCCTCTCAGTGTCTGTTGAGCTGTTGCTTTATGATCCCATGACTACATACAAATTCTTTTGCTGGCAGGAGCCAGTTGGATTGAGTTCAGCTGAGCAAAATGCAGTTGGGCAGCTGGGAATGTATTAGAATATACCACTTTGGACTTTTCTGTAGGAATTATGACCTGGAGATTCTCACTAAACTACTACTATTAATTAGCTTGGCTGTCCCAACACTCTTGAAGAATTGCCCTTTTCCATCTCTCAAGCCTGAGGCCTGATTTGCTTTTCTTTTGGAATTCATCTTTGTCTGTAAAGGGAAATGGAACAGGGAATTGTTAGTTCATCTTTGTCCAGTGCTTTGAAGATGTATAATACTTTTGGAAGCTGCTTGGTGCAATTGCCCATATTCTCCTCAGGGAAACTAAAACAACATTTGCTCTCCACAGCCCTTAGTGGAGTACTCAATGAGATCTCTCTTCCCTTCTGTCCCCAGAAGGTAACTGGATGTCTTTACTGCCAGTTCTGACTGAAGACACCCGATTTATGGAGAGTCTTGAATGTGTTTGGTAGATTTCTTCAGCTGATGTACTTTAATATTCAGTGGGAACCCTGTCTTTCTGGAATTATTCCTCATTTGTCATTCTTATTTTCTGTTTTTCACTGCGTTTTCATTTTGACTAATTCTTTTTCAAATGTGCACCGTGTTTAGAGATTTGATTGATTTAAAATCCGTAAGTACTGGATTTAGATTTCTTAGCATGTAGGGTGCTTAAATGCCCTCAGCTGCAGTTTCCTAAAGTAATATAAGTAATTCAAATACAGCGGTGACAATGCTGTGCATTTTACAGAATACAAATAGGGGGTTTTAAGTTCTTAGATCTCTTGCTGTGAAGTATCAGTAATCCTGTGGTAGTCAACATCTGTGCTGTCTGGACGTAGTTGGCCTTGGGTTTAATTTTTTTCAGCTAGCAGGGAAAGAATTATTCCTGTGGAAACAAGATCTTGCAGGGTTAATACTATTTCTTTGAAGTTACTGAAATTGCTTGCTACATCCTTTTGTTGTTGTTTTTCAAAGTATCTCCTGTTGCATGGATTGTCAGTTTAAAGGAATGCAAAATGGGTTACCAGGATAGGAAAAACTCTGCTGTTTTAAAGCTCTAATCTTACAGATGAGTGTGATGTGCAGTGCAAATAAGCTGCACTGCATATCACAGCTTTTTGCTTTTACAGTTTGTAATAACAGGCAAGCGTAAAACCTTTTCCATCCAGAATATGAAACTAATGATATTATAAGTAAATAGCAAAATGTTTTTAAGACAAGAGTACCCTTCTGATACTTAATTAGCTACACAGTTTTACTTCATTCATTGAGTTAATTTATTTCACATGGGGATAGTTGAAAGCTGCACCAGGAGAGGTTCTGAATGGACATTAGAAGTAATTTCCCTGGCAAGAGGGTGGTCAAACACTGAAACATGCTCCGCAGAGAGGAGGTTGGTGCTGCAAGCCTGTCAGTGCTACAGCGGCATTTGGACACTGCCCTTTATAACTTGCTTTAAGTTTTCTAAGCCCTGAATAGGTCAGGCAGTTGGACTAGAAGATCAGTTTAGGTCCATTACAGCTGAAATAGTCTATTCTATACCATTCTATTCTATTCCCATAATTACCTTGCTCCACCCACACTGAAAAATATGAATATAATAGTAAGCACAGTATCTTGTTTTTTAGTAACATCTCTGTTTGCAATTTTGTTTTTCAATGTTCCATATTGAAAGCTTTCTAAAAAAATACTTTAGTGGACAGCTGCTGCAGTCTAGGCACCTAATCTAAGAATTCATTACTTTCTAAAAGGAATAATTCATCCTTTCATAAAGGTGGCTGGCTCATTCATGGGTTGCTTTGGAGGCTCCCTCATTTTTCGCTTGTTAGTCATCTGGAGTGAGCAGATGTTTTGTACATGCCCCTCTCTTTGTCTTTTGACATTTAGATATCTGTGTAAATAAGCATATTTAGGACTCCCCAAAAACCTGCCATAGTCAATAACAGAATTGCCTACAGATTTATGTTCCTCTGTCACTTGGCTGTTCTGGAAAACTTTTCTCATAATGCTATATCCCTTTCCGTTCTTTTCAGCGTTTCTTCTTATCACATCTTTAAATATCAAACATCTTTTTTAAGTGCTGACCTTAATTATCAAAAGTGATCTTTAATCTCCTATGCTTCAGATTTTAAGTGCCCAAATAAAGAGTGAATCTTGACAAGCTGCCTTCCTTTCCTTGAAGCCTGTGAGATTCCCTGCTAAAGACTGAGATACCCCAAAAGCACTTGGTGGTTTGGGCAATTTCAGTCAGTAAATATTGAAGTGAAAGTGACATCTTCTTCAAACTCCATCACAGGTAGGAATTGAATGAAAGAGCACAGACACAAAAGATACAAAGCTTTGAATTTACATGTGCATTAGAAAATGTCTGATTGCTTTTTTTTTCCTGTGGCCAAGTTCTATCTGCAAGCTGAAATACAGCAAGATCAATGCCATGTGCAAAAACTTAAATGGCAGCTTTTGAAAAATTGCCACATTAACCTGATGAGTTTCTAATTACAGTAAGACATAAAAGCTTTTTTCCCTCACACTATGTAGGATTTTGTCCTAACAGGTTTTTTTTAAAAGCTACCCTGCTGTTAAAATAATTTAACTGCAGTGTTTGAGTATAATTTGTCCTATATTTCTTTTGCTTTCTCTGAGGAGTTACATAACTTTTTCATTTATAATGAGGTTTCCTAAATATAAATTGTGATGTTATATTATGCACCTCCTTTGGCTGCAAACCAATTAATTTGAAGTGGTTCAAGGCCAAAGAGAAGTCTAGGATCACATTCTAGCATTTCTCGTGAAATGTTTGTTTATGCACTTTTTTTTAGAAAATGGTTTAGTGGTTAAGTCCAGCTCTGTTGAAATTGATCTTATCCTTTAAATTCATGTAATCCTCTAAATTAATAAAGGATAGTTTTGGATAGCTACATGACCTTGTGTTACTTAGATACTGTTTGAAATCCATTTGTATAATAGCCAAAACATTATTGTGCTTCTCTAAATCAGGTAACTTTAGCCATTTAAATGACTGTTTAAATCATAAACAGGATTAACTTGGGAAGAGATCAGTAAAAGATCAACCTCACTTTACCCCTAAAGCTGTGCTTCCTTGCCTTTAAGTATATCCCATCACTGCTGTCTCCCCAAATCCCTCTGCCAGACAGAGCTTTGCCTCCTCCTCCTCCTCCTGACTGTCACTTTCCTGCCTGGCTTAGCAAAGTGGTGGGTCTGATATTTGGGAATAACAGGAGGCCTGGAGAAAAAATCATCTGCCTGTACTGATTCTCCTCTTCCTTTCTCGCCCAGACCCAGAGCACTCCTGTCCCTGTTGTATTTTGGCACCTTCTCTTCACCAAGAGATGAACCTGCAGGCCTACAGATGGAGTGAGGAGGCACAGGACATAATCTGCCTTGCAGCACAATTTATCCCTTCTGCTGCACCTGCAAGCTCCGAGCACTGATTCTCAGAGCAATCCTTCTGGCTTTTACTGCCCTGTATTTTATGTGGGTGTGTCACTGATGTTTCCGTCACCATCTGAGAAATGCTGCTCTTGAGAATCTGAGTGCTTAGAATTTCCTCTGTCTCAGCATTATTCCAGTGTGTGACTACATTCTTTCTGAAAAATGTTATTTATATGTCTATGTATGAATTCAGGATGATTAACTTAAGGATGCCAGACATGAAAAATGGTTTCTTGTTTTAAAGAATTTTGCAGCTTTCCAATGACCATTTCTCACTTTTCCCCAAAGAAGAATTCAACCTCATCCTTTTCAGTAATTGTGGAAATAACAGATGTGCATTCTTCAGTATCAATGCCTTTATTTTCCTTTGACAGTTCTACAAATCTGACAGTAAGTGAAAATCACTATTTTTTCAGATTGCTATTTTCTGTCATCAAGGTATCACTTTTGATATGTGATGTGAACACAGGTTCAGTATTCGTTCATCCATTACCCATTTCAGTATGAATGTCACAATTCTAGAGTTTTTCACACATAAGCCTCTCACGTATAGAAATCCAGGAATAAAATCCTAAAGAAAAAGTTAGGTTTTAGCTTCACTGCTCTCCCAGTCCGGATTTACTGGGCAGAGAGAAGGACTAAAGGGGCTGTAGAGGATGGTACATCACTTAATCCAAGTTCCTATTGCTGACTATGAGTTTAATATAATTTCTGAAGATTACTGACTTCCTAAAATGGATTGGTGACAATGCCCCTCTTCTTTGGTATTTTAAGTATCTTCAAATACCAAAGGGACTGGATGCTTTAGGGTAAATAAACTGCTGGGACACCTGACAAACAACAATAGGTAGCGCTGCTTTCCTCCAGCAGAGTTTGTTCCCTTTCATGAATGCTTATGTTGCACAAGCGATTGCAGCATTGCACTGCATCAGCACTGTTCCTAATCCTGATTTGGAAACATCAACTGTTAGCTTGACAAAGTGTGACACATGGCACGTTGAAGTGTTCTCAGCTGCACTAACACAACAAATTGTAATGGCTCCAGAAGAGCCATTTCAGTTGATTGTGTCAGTAAACTACAACCCATAAAGGAAAAAAACATGTGGCCAACCTGAATAAAGCATCATCAAATCACAAATAATACATTAATTGTCACAATTTGGGCCTCATTTTTAGAAACAACTGTTCTGCAGGAAAAGAATCTTGGAATTCCTAGAGCTTTTTGCCTGTGATGAATCAGAAGTCCAGCCCTATGGAACTTACAAGTTTACAACATTTCCTTAATTTCCATATGTAGAGACTGCGTGACTTTATTGTTCATGTTTCTGCTTCAAAATGAGGGCTTGGTAAGCGTTCTTGGTTTAGGTGAAAATGTAGCCTGTCCCATGCAATTGGTCTTTCTCCAGCTTTTGTGAGACGTGGGCGTACCATTATTTAAGAAAGAGTTCTGTATCATTTCCTAGTCCAAGTGCCAACAAACACAAGCTTCACATTACTTCTTTTTTCACCGTCCATTAGTTAGTTCATTGTGAAGTACTACATCTGCTTGATGGTAGTGCAAATTTTCCGCTTTCATAGTTAGGCTGATGGCACACATAGTGAATTCTAACCTCACTGAGACCGTTAAGGTTTCAGAGTAGGTAAATCAGGGTACAATCTGACTTAATGAGAACAGCCACTGGGTCGTCAATTCCATGTGCTGGCTGCTTTTTCTGTTGCCCACATACCCACAAGGAGCTATCGTGTTTCCTCAGAGATAACTAACACGAGATAAAGATTGCTGGCCACGATACTTCAGCGCCTCAGCAAGGATGTGTGTTATTTGTTAAGCACTTGGAACTTGAGTTACTCTGTAGAAGATAGTTCCTTCCCCAAATTTAAAACCCCCTGAATAACCATAGCAAAAATGACCTACAGCAGGAGCCCTGGAGAAAAGAGGTGTGCTAGTTTTAAAGAATCAATTTATTTTCAAATAATGTCTACATTAATATACACCTTTTTGCTTCGTTATGGCAGCAACTTCTGACTAGGAAGCATACGGGTTTTGTTACTAAGTTACTTAATTTCTTTATTCTAAACCATCAGTAGAAAGCTACAGTTGGCTATTTGATATCCAAAATTAAAGCCTCTTAACTGCTCATTTTACATACCTGGCAAATAAAGACATTTGTTAGTCACAGATATTTGTGTGTATGCAAAAAGGCACGCACAAACAGCTTTTTTTCGTTTACATCATAGTACATGGGGTGAAATGCACTTAAAATGAAAAATACGTAAGCCACTGAGTGTAAATACTGAGAGGCAACAAGTGTAGTACCTAGATGCTTAACAAAAATATTTTTTCTGTAAGACTAGAGAACCAGGTAAGATTAGCTAGCTTAAGTTGCTAAAAGGCAGATACCGTTAAAGAAACTCACAGTGGCAAAGAGAATAACTTACTCTGTAAACAGGCCATCCAAATTTCTCCTTTTCTCTACAACAGACACTAAAACAGAATAACCTGTGCATATGTTCACATAACTAAAAAAAATGCCTCACCAACCAGCTGGGGAATCTACATCCATTCATCTTAATCCAATACTGATACTTCCTCAGGCACACACTTAATACACAATTGCCCAAAGCTTTTGACCAGCTTCAGCCAAAAGGGCTCAAGTATAAAATCACAGAAGCTGGAGATGAAAGGGCCTAGTCAGTCAATTTATTAAACCATTTGCTGTGTTATTTTGGCTCCCTGTAGTATACTGTCAAATACCCTTCTGATCATCTCTTGGACTTTTGATGCCATTAGGAGTCTGAATGACTTTGGCTTCACACACAAATGAATGGATTACACTCATCCATCTGTGGGTTATTTATCTGTTTTGTTCAAGAACACTTGCAAGACAAGGGCTTTGCCAAAATTAAATAATTCAAGTGTTTCTTGTTTTCTGAGAAACCCCTTCATTTCCAGTCACAGGTGCAATTTTCTATATAAAATGAAACCCTTTTTCTTCCACTTAACACACGCAAGTATGATTTATGAAATGTTACTCAGGTAAGACAAGCTTATTTTACACTTTATTTACTCAGGACACAACACTGATGGGAGAAATAAATGAGATAGACAGGATGATCCATAGCCGGAGACACGACTTGCTTTGTGCCACAGCCAGAAAGAGCCTTCAGCATCACAGACCATCGACCTCAGGAGAACAGAACGCATGCTGGATCGGGAACTGGGACAAGCCCCGCGGAGAGGCTGCTCATGCTGGCATCTGCGAGGAGAGGCTGGTTGGTTTTGAAGCACGGAACTGGCTCCAGGCTGAGCACCTGTCTGCCTCTTCTCTCTCAGAGCTGCCTACCATCCCAGTCACTTGTTGCATGGCCCAGAGCGCCTTTCCCTCCACCGGCTGGGAAGCAATGCACCTGCAAGACTACAAGATGAGCATGCTGGTTGCCTTGGGTTATAGGAGACAGCGCAGTGAATATGAATCACTGTGGGTTTTTCCCGCCCCGAGCCAGCCGAGCTGTAAGATGTCCTCCGTGTCTGGGCTGCGAGGCTCCGCAGCACGCCTTGCCCCGGAGTGCCGCGGCTGCCGCGCTGTGCGGAGCGGGCACGGGCCGGGCTCCCACCGCTCCCACCGCAGCCCCGGCCCTTCCCCGCAGGAGCGAGCGGAGGGAGCGGAGCCGCGGCTCGGGCGGGGAAGGCGAGGCCGGGGCCCCTCGTTTAGCGCAGTTTCCCCGCCCGAGCCGCCGCTGTCGCTGCCCTGGCCGTGTCGGCAAGGAGGGCTGCGCGGGGCAGGGCGGAGGCTCC
>VZRL01004627.1:507928-590857 GCA_013397895.1 Origma solitaria
ATCCCGCGGCTGCGGGCATACCGCACCGGGCCGGGCCGCGGGCACCGCTCGCTTGCGGCTGGCGTGTCGGGGGTTTGGGGTGCTGGTTTGGGTGCGTGGTTAGGTTTCTTTTTTTTTTTTAACTTTGGTAGTAGAAGCTCTGGTCATCGTTCTTACTTCCCAGAACGCCAAAACCTAACCGAGTCATAGCGACCAACGCGTTTTGGGGGTTTTTTTTGTAATTTTCTTTTTTTTTTTTTTTTTTTTTCAGAAGGTATTTCGGGTCCCCCGAGGGCTAGGAAAAGGTCTGGTTTCTGATATTTTGCATTTCTGTGCGTGTGTGCCTGTGTGTGCCAGCAGAAAATCTCTCTATCCTGAAAGAATGGTGAAACTGGGGAATAATTTCAGCGAGAAGAGCACAAAGCAGCCCCTTTTGGAGGATGGATTTGACACCATCCCCCTGATCACACCCCTGGATGTCAATCAGCTCCAGTTCCCACCTCCTGATAAGGTACAGTAGGCTTTCGTTTCCACCCTGGAGAATCACACCCAAATCTCAGGCAAACAACAAAAGAATAGGTTATGGGTAACGAGCAGCTTAGAAATGGCAAGAAATATGGGGTGTTTTAAGGCTTGCTAATACCGTCTGGGAAAAAACCCTAACAGCTAAGCTCATGAAAATCCAGTAATGGTGATTTGCATTAAAAATCAGTGTGAAATGTTAGCAATAAGCATATATAGATTTCAGTGCTGTGGTATGAAATCTATAATATACAAATGCAAGTGTCTCTATGCTGTATTGTCATAGCCCTTCCTATTCTGTATCTTTCTTTCATGTATCTGGAAGGTACTATGTATTCTCTGTGAATAATGTGAATTTTTTCTGTCCAGAAAATGCCCCCCTGATGGGGGGATAGAGCCCTGCCTGATTTCTCTGCAAGATGGGCATGGGCATACTGGCAACAGAGAGCACTTCCATCTTCCTGATGTGCTTCAGTAAGAAACTAATGCTAACCCCAGACAAGCTGAAATAATGAGATGAGAACAGGCCATTGAGTTTTCTCCTTGGCAATTTATTTTATTTGAAAACCTCCAAATGGGTGATTCAGGTATCCTCTGTAGCTGGAAGGGGACAGTCCAATGAGCTGCTTACAGGTTGGAAGGGAAATGTGCTTCCTGCATTCCTCATTAAATGCCTTGATTATTAGGGGTTTAATTTTAAAGATTTAGAAAGGTGATGTGATAGTCCGTAAATATGTTTATTGTCCTCACAAGAAAGAATTCAGTAAGTGTTACTACATGTAATGCACACAGAAGTAGGATTTTTTCAGGGTTTTCAGTATCCTGTTTTAATAGGATCCTTACTTGCACATTTCCCACATGCATCTGGCAATAAAAAGCTTTGTGTTCTTCATGCAGTTTTTATTTTTGGCCATGTGTCTTCCACGAGCTGAATTCTACTTCTAGTTAAAGTGATAGCTATACATTCCTCAGACCTCAAAAAAATTCACATAATCTTATTTTAGGGTAAAAAATTCTAGCTTGTAAAATTTTCCTCGGTAGAGTGTTGCTTGTAGGCAATACAAATAAATGTGTGACCTCCATTTTAATTGCTATCAACACCATTCTGTGTTGTGTGTGGTGACCAGTTGGCAGCATAAATGCAATAAGCCATAACAGCTGTTCAGGAGCCTGAGGGTCCATTTTATGCCCTCAGTTACATGGGTGTAAATCTTGTAACTGAGGACAAAATCGCACCCTAAGAACAAGTTAAGTCTCACCGTGTCTGATACACCTGCCAACTGGTGACTGGATAGAAGCGATTACCAAGGACCAATGACCAAAGGAATTTGTTCTGTTACTGCACTGCTAAGCAGAAGTCTGAACCAGGGATCTGTCTGCTAATAGGTTTAACCTGAGCAGAGCCTCTGTAGCAAACCCAGGGGGTTCTGTTCCAGCCCTCTTGCCCCTACTGGAATGGGGCAGAACTTCTCCAACCTGGATGGCATTTGCCTTGAAGAAAAGCAAATGTCCAGCTAAGCTAGAAGCTTAAATAAAGGAATATTTGATTGGTTCTTGTACTCTCCACTGTCCAATTGCATATTAGCTTTCTTTTCCTTTTGCAAACATAGAGGGGGAAAATTAAATACATGAATTTATTGGTCCTGCTGGCGTCCTTCTTAACTGGTTAGTCATGGCAGTGTCTCTTTACTGATTGCTACAGACTCAAAGGCAGGAGCAGAGCAACTGATGTGAAAAAAAGAAACAGTATTAAGAAAAGATTGACACACAGATCAAATTCTGAAGTATGCAGACACTCATGTATAATGAATAGGAGTACATACTTCATATATCTATGCTTATTATTCACTTGCAAGGCTCCAGCATGGCAGTGAAGCATAACTTCTTGAACAGTAGTGACTACAGCGCTAAGGATTTGATGATTTTGACAGTTTCTAAATTAAAGGGATGAAGTGATTTAAATTCATATTTAGATATGTTAAACAAAAGAAGACATTACATAACCAAGCAGTTAGAACTGTACATTCAGTGTCAGCTGAATGTGATTTGAGTTGCCTGAGATTATGCAACATAAAGGGGGGAGGAAGGGAACTAAAATGTTAGAAAGCATTCCAGAAATCATCAGGCAGTTAACTTCCATGATGCTGTTGGGCAGCTATAAAGTTAAATAGGTAATAACTACTATCTTACTCATTATAGCTGAAAATAGGTAAGTAGTTTTTAAACCGATGTCCTGAACATGTATGTGTAATGCTGTCAAAGTGTTTAATAAACTTCATGGTACTGAGTCTAGGTACAGTTACACATTCTAGATACCATTCAGGGAAGTGAGAAGAAGGGAACCCAAAGCTTGTCATTCCAGTGTCTGGCTACCTGAAGTTTCACACTCTTAATTCCAGAAGGATAGAGAGAGACTATTTGCATGTAGTGACAGGACAAGGGGAATGGCTTCATACCAAGAGTAGGTTTAGTGTGAGGGAGTGAGGCACTGGAACAGGTTACCCAGACAAGCTGTGGATGGCCCATCCCTGGAGGTGTTCAAGGCCAGGTGGGATGAAGCTCTGAGCAGCCTCATCTAGTGGAAGGTGTCCCTGCCCATGGCAGTGGGGTTGGAACAAGATAATCTTTAAGGTCCATTCCAACCCAGGCCGTTCTGTGGTTCTGTGATAATGTATTTGCTATTAATGCCGCGGGCTGTGCTAAAGATAGAACTTGATTCTCAAAAATCTAACAGAGTAGATGTTTATTCCTTGGAAAAACAGAGAAAATTGAGCAAATTGTAATAGCACTGTCAATACAATAAACTGCACCCTAGCTTGAGAATGATACTTTGAAAAAGATCCTGAAAAATGTAGAAGACAAAAATGAGGCAAATAGGTTAGGTATGGTTAAATTTTTTTATGATTAGAATGCCTAGGAGAACACTAGAGATACGACTGACGTAATGAATATTTTGGGAATACAGGTAAGGTGCTAAATTGTGCACCTTGGGGCAGTAGTTCATAGCGAAGAATAAACTGAAGAGCTTTGGGTGTTGGAAGAAATCTCATTAACACAAGGGTTCGTGTGCATCTTGCTGCTTGCAGCTGAGAATTCAGAAATTAGATGTTAAAAATAAGAGTGCCAAGGGCTGTAGTCTATCACAGTGAATAGCAACTAGACTACATGGGTCATTTCACTTTTTTTTAAAAACTCAAAATCCTGCCATCAAAGAACATGGCATCATCGTCTGCAAGATTTTTATGGGTAGTCTTCAATAATCTTCTGTTGGTCTCCAGTTTGAAATCCCATTAATGGAATTTCCTGAAGCAAATGGAGGTGGCTATTTTCAAACGATACAAAGTGGGAAGGTCCATGATTTGGATTTGACCTATACTTGCTTAGTATAAGAGCACAGTATCATCACAGATGAAAAAATTGAACCTCTGTGAAACTGTTGCGTAAGTCTTCCTGGAGTCTATCAAAACCACTTTGAGAGGTAAGTTAGTTGATGATTGATATGCTGGAAAAATAATTAATAGTTTAGAGCTTTCAAAGAAGAATTACACAAAGTGGGGAGGGGAAAAATACACTGCTGGATGTGCTTGTAAACAGATAAAAGAAGAGTTAAAAAATAATTCAGGTTTTTGTGGCCAGCTCTAGCTGACAGTTTTGTGATTGATTCTTTTTCTTAAAGGTTGTGGTCAAAACAAAAACAGAATATGAACCTGATCGCAAGAAGGGAAAGTTCCGTACTCCTAAAATAGCTGAATTCACAATCAGCATCACTGAAGGGGTTTCAGAAAGATTTAAGGTAAGCAGTGCTATCTCAAGATGTTAATGATTCAGTTGTGTTCTCAGAAGTGCTTAAAATCAATTGCTGATTATAGTCAGCACTGTCTATGAGAATGCCTGTTGTAGGTATAGCTGGACATGAGAAAAATAAATTAAGTGTTATCATAGTTCAGTATTTAACAATTAGAAACAAAATTCAATCTTCCAGCATTATTGGTTGTAATCCCTCAGTGGCAGATGAATTCTGAAGGCGTTTCTGTCAGTGTGTGGGTTTCAGAATGTGCCTTCCAGGGTGTGTGTGGGCAGCACCCAGGGAGTGCTCATGGCATGGAGAAAGCTCCTGTTGGTGTTGAAGGACAAGAACCACCAGAACATTTATTTTCTTTTTGGCTCCTTATTTATCACTGTGGCCAAACCATTCTCTTAAAAGCACTGTCATAGTCCATTATGTATTTTTTATAGTTAAATATATGACTTGGCAGCCCAGGGATATATACCAGAGCTCTTTCCTATCAGTTTTCCTGCTCCAATTTTATCTTACGATTTGGTGACGACTGTTACTGTCAGATGGCAGTTCAGCAAGAATCTGACTCAGATTTATTCTTTAGTGTCCACACCCTTATTACTCCCTTCATTAAATCCATAGGAAACCCAAGAACTTAACTGGTGCAAGGCTTGAATTCCCTTTCCCCCTCCTCACTGGAGGATAGGTTTTCTTGCTCTGTGTAAGTAAAACAAAGCAGGAAAGTTGGCACTTCAGCTTGTGCTTCCCTGTTCTTTTAACAAAGGAAGACTGCAGCTTTTCAGTGCTTTTAATTTGGCATCTTACCCAAGGATGCCAAAGCATTTTTAAGCAGCAGGCAACCACACTCTTCAATGCACAAGTACAAATATCTTTGGAAAGCCTAACATTTAGTATGAGGGGAAAATACAGGGTTTCAGTAAAGATGTGGATTCTCTTTCTATTGCTCCATTCTAAATTCTGCTTGCATGACAGGAGTTTTAGGGCACACCCACAGATTTTGGCACTGTTGTGCCTGAGCAGTGCTCTAAAAGCTGCCCAGGCCCAAGTGACCTTCAGAAGTGTATGTGCAGCTCTCAGTGGAATCAGAGCACGCTAAACAAACAAAGTGAAGGCTCAAGGAGGGATTAGACTGTATTTGGAAAGGAACTTTGCAGTGTTGCTGCGACAAATATTTTAGGTGCCATTCACCTGGTGGAGCCTTCAGCCATGCAGTGAAGCGTTCAGGTTCCCTCTCAGCTGTGTGGGGAACTGCCCCAGACAGCCAAGGAGAGATGTTATGGGCTCTGGTAGGGTTTTACCAAGGAGGTAAGGAACCTAGTTCCAGTTTTTCCTATTCCTTGAGCTGAGGCAAGGGCATCCCATCCCTCAGGGAAAATGCTACATTCTGACTAACATTCTCTCTTTATCCTGCTGGCACCACAGTACCAGTCCTTGAGAGTAATCACCTTCCTCTCAGGATAGGGTGGGGAAAACGCAAATGGACAGCTCGGAACAAGGAGAGCTTATGTGTGGCTGTCTTTGTGCATGTCCTGGTCACACTAAGGTGATTGGAAAATGCTTACTCTGTTGTAGAAGAGAAAGGAGAGGCAGTTTTTAGTTTGAGTGCACTGCTAGGACTTTGGTTCCAGGCAGCTGAGCAGTGCCTGTACCTGAAGAATTTTGCACTTACGGTTTAGCAGTAGGGCCTAAGGGATTTCATCACTGGAACATTAAATTGTAGCTAAGGAAGGGTTTTGAATATCTTAGTCACATCTAAAAGGTTTGTGCATCCTTTTTTAAATCTGGGGGTTTTTTTCTGTCTTTGTTGGGAGAGCTGAGCAAATGAGACCTTGCTGAAAATAAATAAATAGCTTGTCATGCTGTTGGGTAGTTTTTTCTAAGTTAAAAGCCTGAGGATTTTTGCATTGCATTTTTATATACCTTTGGATGGCATACTTAAATAAAATATCCCTTAGATATTACTTTATGATGATCACTCTGGGATTAATCCCATGCTACAGGGTTGCTAGGTTTTGCTGCTAGGTAACTACTGCATCAGAGAAAGGTTTCAGTAAGATTTGGTATCTCTTGGGAATTGCAGGGTGATTCACATTGTGGCTCTAAGTCTAGGTTTCTAAAGAAGAGTGTGGGGTTTGATCAATCAGGAAAATTGTGGTTCAGTTAATTGAAAATAATGTTCATGCAGACATTCAAGTCCTAAAAATGTCCCTTAATCTCTATGTAACAATTTTAGAATTGAATTATGCTGCTTGCAACATTTTAAAGAAAACTGACTAGTTCTCCAGTGGGGATGATTGTCGTATTCACCACTCCCAGTAGTAAATACTACATGAATAATTGATAACATTTCATAAATATGTAGATGAAAAGTACTGATTGTGCGAGGTTTTCTCCTGGGTCCTTATTAATTGTGAACCATCATGTTAACTTCTGCTGTTGATTCTGAGAAAGCAAAAAGATATTTGTTTGAAAATTAAATATTTGCTAATAATTATGAAATGCATTATTTAACTGGTGAGATATTGACTTTGGCTTGTGTTCATGAAAAAACTTTCAGATGCCATTTTAATGACTTCAGTATTGTACATCACCAATGCACAAGCTTGCCACAAGACAGAGCCCAAATGTTGTGCTAAAAATAAAGCAAGTCAGTCATATTTACAGATAATTCACATGTGTATTCTAGGATGTACTTCTTAAATAAGGGCAAAGCAGATTGCGTTTTTGGGATTCAGCAGTGCAGATCATCTAAAGATGTTCTTCTTGAGAAGTTACACATTATAACAAATGAAGCCACTCCAGCATGTGCATATGTCATGTAGATCATTTGGTGTCTTAGCACCTCGTAAATAATCAATTATAAAATGTATTTTCTGCATTCAATCCACATTACTGCAGTTATAACAGAGCTGAGAATGTTTACAAAGAAAACTTCAAATATAATTTTCCTCAATGAAGCCAAACTCTGAATTCAAATCAGCATCTCTCAGAAGAATGTGAAGATTTCCTGATTCTGAGAACCCTGTTGTCTTTATTTTTATGGCACTAACCACACCAAGGAAGATGTGATTTTTCACTGAAGATTGTTTCCCATTGAGAAACAGAAGTCATGCTTTTGTTCTTTGAACAATGTAGGCTGATGTGAGGAGTTGGTTCTTCACATTTGGAAAGCAACTTTGAACGAGGCAGATTTTTCTCTCTTGCAAATTGTCTGCTGTACAGAGTAACACAAGGCTGGAAATGCCATTTCAGAGGAGCCTTGTGAATCAGGACATAGGAGGAAGTTATGGCAGAAGAAAATTGATGGTATGAGTTACCCAAGGCCAAACCTTTGCCTCCCCCATTGACAGTGCAGTGTTTTTACAACCTCCAGTTGGATTTTGTAGTGGGATGTCTACTCTGGCACTCACTGATTGGGCTACAACTGGCAGTTGTGTACAAACACCCCAATTTAAAAAAATCTGTTGTAGCAAAGCATGGCGTTTTTTTCTGTCTTTGAGAAGACCTCAATAAAGAAACATTTAGAGCTATTTTGAAAGCCAAACATTGATTTTTCATATTACATTTCAAGCCCTTAAATCAACCCAAGCTGTGATATGCCTTCAGCCTTTTGTTTCTATTCAAGGGCAGTTCAGTTCTTCTGACTTTATGCTTGACATCTCTACATACATCTATGTGCAGAGCCAAGGCCTCAAGCTTATCTCTGTGCTAAGACCATATGGTGCAAGCCCTGGACTATCAAAAAGCAAGCAGTTGTTGAAATGTCTGCATGAGGTTATGGAAGAGGAATTGAAACTTCAAGATCAGTTCTTGCAGTTTTACCTGGTCACTTTAAGGCTGCAAAAATGTAGGCAATATCTATCTAACTGTTCAGGGGTTTTTCCTATCTTAAAAGGGGCATCCTTCAAACATGTTTCTGCCTCAACACTTTTGTATCTCCTCTTAGTAATGCCAGTGATTATTATTGCTGCAAAAATAATCAGAAACAAGGGAAACAGTTCTCTCTTCATTGCTGTGTGATTACTTTGTGTGTTGAGTAGCTCTTTGCTCCCACTTCAAAAGTCTGTTAAGAGCATGAGATGTCAACTGATTCCTGTACAGGTATCACTTCCTTAAGTATGTTCTGTGTCTGTCACTTAGTGCTGGCAGAGTGACAGGTACTTACTGTCATTAGTAGTTCTGTTTCTCCAGTGGAACTACTCACAGGATTAAAGTTGCTCACAAGTATAAGTGTTTGGCAGGCTTTATATTTTTTCATTACTACTTCAAATAAGAACAATAAAGGAGGTGGTTCTTTCAAAGTAACTATTATTTTAAAGTAATTGATGTAAGTAAAGGCACTGCATGGCAACTGTCATTTTTCCTTTTTTTTTTTTGTGTTTGATCTTCTCTAATATGACATTGACAATCCTCCTGCTAGATTTTTGGTTGAAAGGAATTTTACAGTGAGAGCTGGAAGATTTAAGTACAGTGGATGCTTAACAGCAGCTCCCCTGCTATACGTCAGGTGTCCTCCGCCATTGTCTCCATTAGAAATCCCTTTACTGGAACAGAACCAGTCACACTGGTGACACAGAAGATGTTTTGGATCTCTTCAGATATATCACTTAAAACCCCTTTTGTCTTCTGTAATAACATTATGCAGCCTTTTTCCTGGCCTCACTAATATCTTCTGGGTCTGTATGGGAAGGTAGTAAGGTTATTATCTTGGTGCCACAGGGTTTCTTGAACTGCCTCCTCAGATCCCTGTTGTTAAGAAACTAATATATGGTGCCATGTGATGGAAGATGACAGGAACATTGTCATGAACAGCTGAGTTAAGCTACAGTTCTAGGATCTCAAGGCCAGTGCCTTGTTAACCTGTTTTTGTCTAACAGCGTGTCCCTCAGGTTTCATTAATCAATTCCCTTGCAGACTGGTCCTGTTGTGTTGCACTGTTGCTGTTAAAAAGCACTGGTTCTGTAGCTTCTTTTTTGTTACTGTCCTCGTGAATCTGTCTGCCTTTTTTGCTGCTACTCCCAGTCAGTTCCAGGTAAGCATCCAAGACAGTTCTGTCCTCCTCTTTGTCATTTCTGTTTGAGAAGGACAGTGTTTTGATTTCTCCTGTTTTTTTCTGTACAACCTGCTCCAAAACTATCATCGTCTTTGAGCACAAGGTTTTGATGGGAATGTAGTGAAGAAGTTGAGTTTAATAGATGGATATCAGTCATACAGCTAAACATGACATAAAATGTCAGAGATACTCTTCTGAAACAAGGCACCTGGTTGTCTTTTCGAGTCATTGGACGTCCTGTATATTCCCATAGCAAGTTCAGGACATTGTACTGGGGTGTTCAGTGTAATTCACATTGCTCTGTAAATGAATGTGAGTCAAGTGTTGCATGTATAGGTGTAAATGTTCCTTTTTTCTTTCATGTTGCCATTTCCCACAAGGCGAACATTTCTTAATCCTTGCGTCTGTTGTTTCGGACTTGTTTTTCATGTAAACTTCCAGGGAGAGGCTGAGGTAATAGCAAACAAGGACATAATTTTGCAAAGGCAGTGATAAGTGGAAGGCTGATTTTCGTGTTCTCTGACGTGCTGATAGAGGGCATTGTGCAGCTGGAGATGCAGGATTTTAGTGGAGAGAGGTGAAATGGAGGTCATGGCCATTAGCAGGAAAGTCAATGCAATGTTTTATGAATTTTTGTCTGTGGAATGTAGCCAGACACAATCTATTGTAATTACAGGCCGTCTGCCTAAAATTCTCTTGTAGTTTAAATTGGATAGCAGTAATCTTAATTTCCTGTCTAAGTGGTTGCACAGAGTTGCTGTATTTCACCCCAGAGGTCTCTGCATTTTACTGGTGAGCAAAGCATTAACTGACTATAAATCACTTCATATGAAAGGTGCTCTGTAAGTGTATGTTTTCACTTTTCTTGTTCAGAGCTGGCAGCAAGTCTGTGCCTCACACTTTACAGACAGATCAGAAATGAAAGTTGTATTCCCAAGAGGCTGTAGTTGAACTAGATAATGCAGTAATGCAGAGCAGAGATGATCTGTGACCAAGTGCCAATGATTGAGCAGTGAAAATCATTGCATATCTTGTTAGTTCCACTTTAGTTCCACTTCTGGTAATAACAGGAATGCTTCTACATGGGTTTGTGTGCTGACAGAAGGAAAAGCGTGAAGGAAGGCGTGGTGCAAAGCAGCGCAGTGTGAGTGGACTAATGAAAGACTCTCAGGCAAGAGGAAGAGGCATTAGGCAAGTAGAGGCGAAGGCAGAGGAGAACTGGATGGTACCCAGGCTTTAGTGGGAGAGTGGGATAAAATGGACAGCAAAACGGATGGAGCTGAGAGCAGCAAAAAGGGTAGACTTGTGCATACCTTGAAACATGACCAAGAAAGTTGTGAAGAGAAGCAGGCACTGTTGGTGCAATTGATGAACTTTGCTGTAGTATTCCAGCTTGATTAAAAAAGGAGTCCAAATAAACATTAGTGGGGTGAGGAAGGAGGAGACTGCAGTAGCCAGGCAGAGAAAATACAGCTTGCAGTGTTTTGCAGCTGAGGCAAGTAGCATGGACTGATTGGGAAGATCTGCTAGATCTTATGGTAAAGGCCTTATCACAAGCTGTTTACATGCTAGTGTAGTTGTCAGATATGGTGAGTTTCATTTGTTCAGCTAACTTCGTAGAGAGTCTGAAGACAGGTTTTTTGCTGTGGGTATGCTTAGTTCATTCATTAGTCATCTCTCATTTCGATTACTCTAATGGCTTCTGGCTAGACGTCCTTCTTCTGCTCTTCACTTATAATCTATTCAAAAATCTGCCACATACATAATATCTTGTCATCTTCTCTGTTCACTTCGTTTTGCTGCCAGATCCCCTTAAAACTAACTTTAAATGTCACGCTCAAGATGAAAGCAAAATCACACTTTGAATTCCTAGTTAAAAGAAATGGTTGTTTGTCCTATCTGATAGTTATTTCAAGAAACGTTATTTTAAAAGCCCATCACTCTTGTGGTGTGACAGTCATCTTGGAGTTCTGCAGGAGGTACATGGCAGTGAATGATCATAGTAATTCACAAGATTTCTGCTTGTACTGTGTGGGGTCCTGCATTGCCAGCTGGCTCCCACAAAAAGGAGATTCAGGATTTCCTTCCAGAAGAAGGGGAGTGCTGCTTGTGCATGCATTGAAGCTGTTCCTGCCTGAGGAAGAGGGCAAGTTGTGAGTAGTGTGTTGGTAGGAAGAGAACAACTTTAGTTTACAGCGACTCTGTGAAGCTGCTCTGGAAGAAAGTCAATAAAATGGCAGCTTTGGGGTTGTTTGTGGTCTGAAGAGCAGCTTGTTGCCTTCTCTTTCTCCATGCTTTTATTTCTGAAAGGCACCTGGGAGGAGGGGGCTCAGAAGGTGAGGCACAGAGGAGGGGCTGCCCTGTGCTAGTGGCCAGGGAGAGAAGCTGAGTGCTCCAGGATCAGAAGTGAAAGTGGGGATCTGACAATTGTGGGCTATCATGAGAGTGAACAAAAATGGCTACTAGAAGAAAGAGAAGCATTTTCAGCTTAAAAGGGAGAAGTGGATTGGATTAAGAGGTGATGGCAATCACCTTGGAAAGGAATCCATCATTAGATTCCATCTGTGCCATTTGCATCTGCAACTGCCCTTAAACAGAAGTTACTTGTATCCTGCAGGATGGTAAGAGAAGGGAGCTTCTCTCTTAATAGGAAGGAGACAAGAATTTACTTGATTAGGGATTTGCAAATGGAGTGTGATTGCAAATCACTGGAGATAATGAGAGTAAAAATTTACATGTTAATCAAAATTAGTAACATTAGGAAATACAGTAAGTGAGAATGAAAAATTCTGTGAGAATTTTGAAGCAGGAGCCCTGAGAGCTCTTCCCATGGCTCTGTGTGGCAATGGAAGAACTTGTACAAGCAGTGAGAACTCACAGCTCCTCACTGGTCACTGAAAATAGGTCTCAGCGAATCACCCCTGAGGCTGTGGCTCTGCACCTTGCCAGGCTCCAGCAGTCAACAAAGCACTGGGCTTTTATCTTCTTTTAAAAAACTGTTACTTCTCAGAGCAGTTTTGAAGCTTTGAAGAGTGATCCTGCAGTGATTGTGGAAATACAGTTTTTTCTTATTGTCTTAATATTTAGTCTCAATTACAAAATAGCTTGTTGGCATGTTGTCTCAGTATGTTCCTGAGACTTCACCTATATGTCAGAATGGTTACTGCTGGGAAGTAACATTGCAATTCTACTACTTGCTGCCAGTAGAATGGCCAGGAGATATGGTGAAAATACTTTGAGGCTTGAGAATATTTTTCAGAACATTTTAAACTGTTTGCTCCTATCTGTGGTAGAGACAGATACGAGCTGAGTTGATGTGTGCCACAGCAATTGTTCTGCCTGATGTCCATATTCCATGTCACAGGCCTGTGCTCCTAAAGAGTGCAGCCTTTGCAGAAGGGTCTGTGGAGTCAAAAACCTAATTAAAAACCTGTCAGAAGGGCCAAGCTAGGGCATAGATGGGCCAGGAATGGGAACGTGTGTGTGTGTGTGTGTTATGTTGGTTATTATTAAACTAAGCCAGAGAGAATGACCAGAAAGGAAGGTGAAAATGTACTTTGTCTCTTGGATTCATGCAGGACATACTGAGGCATGGCAGATGAAAGCAGAAAGTATGAGGTTGGCAAGACAGAGTGAGCTATCCATGTTAACTTTTGTGTATACAAACAAGTAATAAACTTGGAGAAAGACTAATTAGATATGAAAATCCTTGTCAATGTGAAGTTTTCAGAGGGTAATTAAGAATATGATTTTTTCTTTTTATAATTCAGCGACTTTTGAGAAACTGAACATGTTGCTATTAACCAGAAAGGTCCTTTGCTCCATGTCTCATTTCAGTTGGCATTGTTACAATAATATTTGCGTTTCTCCTGCTAAATTACTTTTTGATCTGCAGTTCTCCCAGCTTCTACTCCAGCCTTCCTTTTCCTTGCTTATTTCAAAAATCCTTACTGAATCCTGAGCTTCAGCAACACGCAATACTCCTCAGCCTTGTTTCAGCCAGGAAATTTAGCATGTGCTGTTGTCTGTCCATGATGAAATCTTCTTTCACAGCATGAGAAGTCCCTTAAGTTTATTGCAGTCCGGAAATGTCCTAATACCATTGCCACACACAGTTTGCAGTGTTGCAAAGTCTGTTAGTTCAGAGGTTTATCATAAGGGGGGTGTGTGTGGTGGTTGTTTTTACCAAGAGGCAAAGCTATAATTTTTTGTTGTTTTGGCTTTTTCAAATACCAGATTATTCTTGTTTCAGTTAATTGACCCTGTATGACTAAATTGTCTTTTTAGGAGGTGTATATAGCTGGCTTACTCATCTTCCTTTAAAATTTAGATCATATTATGCTTTGTTTTAAAAAATGAATAAAAATGAATCATATAATCTTGTTTGTTTCTGTTTATTACTGTTTCTTATGCTGTAGCACATGCATGCTTCTAACTCGCCAAAAAGCAAATTCATCTCCATCACTCTGTAATCTCCATGACCTACTTATTTGTCTATCAGTGGAAGTTTTAGAATAACACAAACACATCTGGGTAATGAATGCTATTTACTCAGCTCTCACCTTCCACAAAAAGAGATCTGAAATAGAGATCTTTGCACTGTAACTGCTGGCCAAAATTTTGTGCTTTTTCTCATCAATGGGTGACGTAATTCTGTCTCGTGTCACAAAAGAAGGCTGCTGGCCTCCAGCTGCTCAGAGTTTCTACCTGGGAAAGGTTAGCTTGATACTGACACTGATTTCAGATTTGTCTTAAGGTGTGTTTGGACTTCTCTGCAGCCCAAGTTCAGGGCCAGAGAGATGCTGAAGGACATGGTGAAAAGCTGTGCAAGGCTGTAGGAAGAGGTGCCACAGCATTCCTGGAGGCCAGCCCAGTGTTGAACACTGTGCATTCCCTTACAGATCTGGCAGTGGACCACTCCTGGACAATCCCCGTGTGAAGTAGTACTGTTTCAACCTATAAATTAAGGAGCATTGAGCAGCCAAGAATGCAAACTCCTGGCGTAACTATCCCTAAGTTCAGAGCAGGAGCAACAAGCTCTGATCCTAACAAGAGAGGGCAGGCATTACTTTCTTCATGCCCTGCAAGAGTCACCTCTGGATGACACCTGTGCTAACTTATTATCACCTGACTCCATTCTTGGACAGGCACAGGGAAAACAAACATGCGTATCAGCTGACATAAACTAGACTTAGACTTACATCATCCAAATACTGAAAAAACAGCAGACACAAGCTACCTTGGTGTGTCCTGTCCTCGTGTGCCTTCAACAGAAATGCAATCAAAAAAAGCCTTGCGATACAGAGGCAATGGGCCACTGACCAGATGATCCTCTCTCTTCTCCGAGAAGGGCAGGGTAGAAGCACTTATGTGCTGCTTCCCCGCTCTCCCTCAATAATTAAGCAGCTGGTTTTATCCTTTGCTTGATTTTACTGTAAAGTGCATTCACAGCTGACTACTGCTGCCTGCAGTAACAAGCAGCAATAGAATAAGCAGTGCATTACTAACATAAGTATTTTTTATTTTTCTTTACAGGTAACTGTGCTGGTCCTTTTTGCCCTTGCATTCTTAACGTGTGTTGTATTTCTGGTAGTCTACAAGGTTTACAAGTATGATCATACCTGTCCAGAAGGATTTGTTTTCAAGGTAAATTGCATATCCATTCTAGAAAAACAGTAGAGTCTGTAATATTCTGTGTTGTTTCAGGCGTAACCTTGATTAAGTCATGCTGCATTGCACAGATTTGTTGTTTCTTTTCATAGGTTTATGTGTTTCCTGCTATGCTTTTTCTTTGTAATTTATAGTTGAGGTTGTACTATTGCACAATATTAGTAGTTTTATTTTGCTAGTGCTTTAAACATTGAAAATATAGCAGAAGTCCAAACACTGGTGTCTTTCAGACTTACTTCACCTGCACTTGTCTGGACAAAGCCCCCATTTATGGGTCATATGATTTAATGCTGCACATTCCTCCAAATTACTATGTCTTAGGAAATAAGAAAATGATAAAATGTGGAGAAAAAAAATCTGGAACATGTGTCAAAGAAACAGTAGAGTGATGTTCTCATTAAGAGTAGTAGAGTTACTTCAGGGTTATTTTTGTAGGAAGAACTTCTTGTTCTAGAACAGTGACCTCCGAGCCCTACTGCCAAAAGTGATGCCAAAAAAGGGAAAACACATTTATTGGAAAAAAATACTGGTTCTAACCAAAAGGGAAGCTGGGCTTACTTTATTTGTGTGAGATGGCAGTGTTGGCTCTTTTGCTATAACCTGGATTGAAAGAAAAGTAACATTGATTTCCCTGTTGTAAATTTAGCAGAGTTGAACTTGGCTGTAATTAGGTAAGAAAAGTAGCAGTGATTATAGCATTCTTCCCTTTATTTTTTTTTTTTTGTAATATTTAGTCACATAATGAATCAAATGGGTACCCACTATGAACTTCAAAAGGATTTAAGGAGGGATGGCTGCCTCAGCATTCCTCAACAATCATGTTCAGGATTTTATCTGTCACTTCAGGCACATAAATATCTTACAAGAATTTAGTCCAAAATTATAATCAGTGATGCTCTTCCAGATTAATTTAGGTTCAAGCATTCAGTTGGTTACTGCTTTCCCTTTGTTCAAGAGCAAAAAGATACTGTGGTTAGAATATTTGGCTGTAACTCAGGAGATCCAGCTTTTGCTTCTGCTGTTGGCTTTATGTGCTGTCTCATACAGGCACTGAAACCTCTCTGTGTTCATGGCTCAGGGGACAATAGTTTTTTTCCTAAGCTTTCTCTTGGCATTGAGCAATTTGGAATATGGATTGTATGTTCCTTTCAGGCTTGTCTTGATGTGCTCCTGACTTGACAGGAATGGCCAGTTACGTGCTCCTGTGTAAGTCTACAACAGTCTGCTGCTTCTGCTTCCTTTCACACTGAGTTCTCCTCTCCTTTGAGTTGCAGCCTTATGGCTGCTTTTGGCTTTTCTTGCCAGTGTTGCAAATATTTAAGGAAAGAACACTTTCTCAGCTGTATATCAGCTGCCCTGTGACCAGAGTCTGGTTTCTCTCTTTTGGGTCTGTGTTTGGAACAGAAGTTAGGCAGAATGTCCCACAGCTCTGTTTTTAAGGTGCAGCACATACACAGGGCTGCATCATGGTTACTCTCCTCGTGGGTTTTTGGAGCTGGTATTTTGTTTCGAGCTGCTTGATGGCATAACGCAGGAGATGCAGCATCTTTGGTCATGTAACTTTTAAAAAAGTTCTACAGGATAAGGATGTTGGCAAAGGACGCAAGGCCTGAAAACTACCACTCCTAAGATGACCTTGTATGTATTCACCTTTGCATGTTTTATTGGGAGAGTCCGTGATATGTGATGGCATAGTTTGGCACAGGTGTCCTAGGAAACAGAAAGTCTGTCACCTTGTGACCAGGGTCTCTGTGGACTGGCTTCATACTTCAGGTGGACTCAACAACATGATCTGGCCTGGATTCCCAGGTTTCAGGTGCTGATGTGATTTCCTGGTTAAGGGCAGCAGTGTCCCTGCCTCAGGAAGCCTGGTACTGCAGGAGTCTGCATAAAGGCTGAGCTACCACAGCTCTGAGTCAGACTCGCTCTTCTCGGTTTTGATGCTCTCATACATGGAGCAGTTCCAAAGGTTTCTGCTGCACTACGCCTCCAAGCCATGAAGGTGTGCTTAAAAAGGTGCTCATTTTCCTTTGTACAGCACTCTTATTTCTGTGCTTGCTTAAGCTTTCTGAGACAGCCTCAGTACTGCTGCTGTGCAGACTGCTTCTCTGGAGCACTCATCACTACCGATTGCTGAGACTCACTGCAAAAACCTGAGTGCACTTACATCCTGAGCAATTTCCCCAGGGTTTCAGTATGTTCTGTACCCTGTTACCCTTTAGCTTTTGTTGCCAAAGCACCTGTGTTCCGTCAGACTCGTGGGCAGTACAACAAAGTCACTTCAGTGCATTTAAGACCACACCATCGTCTGTTAAATTGGGAATTACTGACCCAGCAAAGTTAACATGACAGAAGATACTATTTATAAGTGAATACCACTGGGGTCTTCATGTCAAAGGAACAAAAGGAATCATCTTAATTCAGCCAGATACAGACTGGCAACCAGGGTTTTCTCTGGCAACGAAGGCCATAACCTGTAACTAATTTCTAAAACAGAAGGGTTGTGAAAAAAAGACTGGCAACTCACTCTGGAGCATCCCACTTTCTCCTCATGGCCATCCTTCTTACTTCTTTCACCTGGGAACCATGGAAACAAATAAAAAGGATGGAAATAAATGTTCTACATAGCTGAAAGTCTCAGGCAAGTGGCAGGATAAGAATCAGCAGCAGTTCCCATCACTCATATAGCAACTGAGTGCTGCATGGCTTGCCTTGACTGGGAGCTAAGCCAAGGGGCTGTCCTTGGGCAGTACACGAGGGACAATGAGTAAAAGGAGAGGTTTTCCCATCTTTTCTAGAAGCATGAAATCCTTGGAGCAAAAATGCAGTCAAGAGGGACACTGATGTGTGTTTCTTTAGGCTCTTCTGTCAGATTTTTGCATGTTTGTGATTACAAAAAAAACCAAACAAAAAAACCCAAAAAACATTACTGAGTCATTTTTGCCTGTTACAGAGCAAATTGCTTCTAAAGGCAACACAAGATTCTATAGCATTTTTTCAGACTGTCAGTAATCTTGGCTTGTCTTCAGCTCTAATATTTGCTTGAATTTCCTTGGCAGATTTCATTGGTTCAATGGACTGTGTTCCTTTCCCCATTTAAAATATTTAGAATTGTGATTACATCCCCTGGATGGATGAAATAATCACTACAAATATGTCTGTGTTTATGTACTTCTTAGTCATTTTATCACATCAGAAGTAGTGTCAGTTATCTCAGATAAAACATGGATAATACTTCCAGAAGATGGCATGGTTGATGTAAATGAATATGCATATCAAATAGCTCTATTCCATATTCCTGGATTATGTTTTTATAAATCTAGGTCCCAGGCTTGCAACTGGCAAATACATAGATTAGGAGCATGGGAAAGCCTGTGATGATTTACAGAGCTGAACAGACACAATTGCTGTTTAGCCAGGGTTAAATCTGCTGTGTTGTGCTATTCAACAAAACTGGGAGGGAGACCTGCCCCGGCTGCTGCCTTGACCAAAGAGAACAAATAAAGGGAACCAGGGTGGAGGTGGTGACTCTGGGCACTCCTGTGAGTCTGACACACTTTGAGGCTTCTGTCACACCCGCGGGTTCGAGCCACTGAGGTGCTGACTCTGTGGGAGGGCTGTTAGTTTTGTGACAGCGAGGCATCTTTGAGCCATCGCTTGTGCCGCATGATTGAATTCATCGGGCAGGCAGGCTCTAAGACTACCTGTGGGCCTCTTGTTTTGGCAAGTAGTCTTTTCTTCTTTCATGCCTTTTGATGATTTTTTTATCATGCTAGTCTTTTTAGGATGCAAAATTTGTATTAAGCCAAGACTGTCCACTGGATCTTCTCCCATCCTGTGCTTTATGACTTAAACAATTTGAAAGATTATTTATGCCTCTTTCTTTAAATTTATTTTTGACAAGGACAAAAGTCAACTCAGAAGTAAATGTGGACATATTTGAGGTAGCATCTGGTCCTAAAACCCATGGAATTTTTGCATGTTTTTCTGCTGAGAAACTTCCAATACAAAATTTTGATTTCTGAGTAGGAGAACAGTAGCAGTTTGAAGCTGCTGTGCTGTAGTAACATAAATTTTAGTCCTCTGCTGCTGCAAGCAGGAAGTCTGAACATCCGATTTCTTTTTAAAACAGCCAGAGTAGAAATGATTAAATGTATTTTTCCTTAAGCTGCAGTTACTTCTAGCTTACAAAGAGCCAATTCAATTGCTCAGGTGACTGCCCTGACACACTGAAGTATAAGGCAAGACTGGCTGGACTGGCCAGTGTGGCAAGAGGACCTGCAGAGAGACCCCAAGACCTTCTGGGGCAAGACCTGGAGGGTCACCATATATGTCCAAAGAATTTTTTTCTTTGGTGCAACAAGCTGCTCTGTAGGCTCTTCCTGGAACAGTTGCTGGGTGATATCTGTGACAAATGCACTGCACAGGCACATTCACTCTGGGTTTTAAGATTACAGCAAAATTTGAATCTTACTTTGTATTTTACTCTCTAAATTATCTATTTCACTTTCCAAAGCTCTGAGAATCTAGCAGGTTCTATTTAGTGTTCTTACACTCCTGGGAAATGAAATAATGTAGTCTCACAGCTCCAGAAAGCTTTTTAAAAGCTTGCTGTTGGCTACATCTTTCTGACAATCAGGAGGGAAGTATTTTGTATGTGTGTACACACTTGCACATATGCTTGGCCACCCACAATGTTTTCCCTACATGTGTTAGCTACTGGGTTGTAAAACTGTTCATACCTTGGCACCAATGCATCTGTATTAATTTCTGTCCCTCAGACTGCAGACACCAGGGTAAATTGCCTGAGGTTAATCTAACAGTAGGATACGGACAGCTGTAATTGTAAACCAAACAGTTGGAATTTGGTGGGCAGGAATGAACAGCAAAATGTGGCTGGAACTGGAGACTGAATACTTTTAAAAATAATTTTAGGCCAGCACATTTCTTGTAAGTTAATTATTCTGGCATATAAACCCAGATTGGTCTTCCTGGCAAGTGCACGAGTAGTTTAAGGATTGCAGGGAAGAACATTTTGAACACAGTAGGATAACACTGTAGTTAATTGCTGTATGTTGCATCTTGACTCACAGAAAGTGACTGTTGACTTACATTCAGAGGAAAAGGAGAAAAAACCCTAAACTGCTTCATGGGTGGGGGCCTGTATCTGAAATCTAAGCAATGGATTTTCATTTCAGAATAATCAGTGCATTCCAGCTGGGTTGGAAAACTACTACTCTGAACAAGACTCCAGCGCTCGAGGGAAATTTTACACAGTCATAAACCACTACAACCTGGCCAAACAAACCATCACGCGCTCCGTGTCCCCGTGGATGACAGTACTGTCAGAAGAGAAACTTTCTGAACAGGAGACTGAAGCTGCTGAGAAATCAGCTTAGTATGATAAGCTAATTATTAAAACTATGTCATTTGAAGGTAACTAAGGGACTTCAAGGAACTTTTCATTAAATATAATTATGGATAATTTAGAGGTTACTCATGTTTATGGTGCAATTGCTTCTGTTTGCTGATACTGCTTTGCAAAAAAAAAAAGAAAAAAATGAAAACAAAAACTTGCTGCAGAACATTCATGGGCATAACCCCAGGTGCATATCAGCATTGCTGTAGAGCTTTGACACCGTTTTCAATGTTAAAAAAGAAAATCCAATGTTAGATATGTTCTTGCAGTTTATTGGATACTGATAGATTTTGTCACTGGATTTTCAGGGCTTGGACCTTAGATAAATCATGTGTTCTGCTGTCTGAACAGATACTTAATTTATTAAGTTTTATAATTCTTTATCATTTTGCAAACTGAAAC
Source organism: Origma solitaria (assembly GCA_013397895.1). Lineage (NCBI taxonomy): Eukaryota > Metazoa > Chordata > Aves > Passeriformes > Acanthizidae > Origma > Origma solitaria. Next base: position 528,773 of record VZRL01004627.1, read on the forward strand.
ACCCCAGCCATAACTAGAGTGATCTCTTGTTTAGCTGAAAGCTGTAAGTAATCTTTAGTTTGGGCTCAAGCAAGAATGATAGTCAGCACTGATGTCGGGGCGTAATGTAATGATTTGTATGGAGAAAGAAACTGTCAGGTCGCATTTTTCCTTACGTTTCCTTTACTGTTTTTTGTAAGTGATAATGAAGTTCTCTGCAACAAGGCATGCTCAATGTTTTCTTATTGCTGTCAACAGGATTTAACTGCATTTCCACTGTGGCTTTAGCATCTTGATAAGGATGTGCACTGAAACACAAACTAGATAGACATTATGGAAAAACACAGGCAGTTTTAGTGGTGGGTGTTGAGGATAGTGTAAAAAATATACAGTTCAGGATGTTCTAATGAGAAATGACATCTTTTGATCATACTTAAGAGGCAGAAAGCCTATTCACAGTACATGTAGTCCACTATGTCATTTGTTGGATACAGCTGAAAGAGTAATATGTCTAAATTTTCTCTTGTATTACATTCACATTTTCCCTTTTTATTAGTTAGAAAGCGCTTTCTGTTTATGTATGGTTTGCAGTTTGATACTTTTTAAAACATGGAGCATCACAAGTGAAACAGTAGCATATTAGATACCACAATTGGCTGTTAAAGCTACATGTGAAACAGAGTGAAGAGTAGAACAGTTTGTGTATGGCTTGGGAGGGGAAAAGAAGTAGAAGAACATAGTATTGTGGATGCACGTTAAAGTTCCATTGTAATTACAAACTTACCTATTCTTTGTGTGAAATCATGTTTTCATTTTTATTATAAATCTTAAATATACATTATAAAAAGACATTCTGTTAATTTAACATACAAAATAAGTGTGTGAAGCATCTGGACAAGGAAGCTGCCTTTTTATTCACGTAACTTGAATGGAACAAGGGGGAGTGGACATGTCAAAAGTTCCTTTTTTTGGTAGAATCTGTACATAAATTAAGAGAAAACATCAATATTTCTCAAGATCTGTAGTAGAACAAATGTGATCAGCTCTATTTCTGTTTTTCTCCAGCAGAAGCCTGTCATCCCTATACAGTAAAAATAACCATTATGACTCAATGCTCTTGATAGGAAATGTGCATTACACAGTGCAGCTGTAAAAGGCTTTTTATTAAGTCATCATGGTATGTGGAATGCATAAGAAGCAATAAACTATGTGCCAAATTTTTCTTTGCCTTTAAAAATATCAAGCTTTTGTTAAGATCTTTAAAACATACCACGTTTGCATTTTCTAACAGGCATCTGCTTTATTGAATATAATTAATTCACATGTAACTTTTGGCATTTTCACTCTGTGCAGAGTGAGGAATAAGAATGATGCTGCTTGTTGCATAAAATGTATAGAAATATACAATTCAGAAGAGAGACAGGAAAACACACACATTTCATATCAACATATTTGTAAAGGCCATTCAGATTTTACAGGACAGAAAGATCTGTTTCCCAAGCCTGTCCTACATAGAAATGATTCACAATACATCTCCTCCCCTTAAATTTAGGACAATAAAAACTTTAATGCGCAAGTAAATACGGATGAGAAACAGCTTCTTTTTCTCCTCATAACAATAAACAATAAAAATTAGTAAGCCCTACAATCTAGGAGAAACAGATTGTTTATGCTTCTTGAAGTCAAAACCATTTTTCCTCTGATTTAATAGGAGGGAGTTTATTGAGTCTTATCTACACTTGGTTTTGAGACTTTTTTTAGTTAACAAATTGCTCCCAGTACTTTGAAGAGTTTGACTTTAATATTGTCTATCCTTTGGCTTTGTTCCAGCATCCCAGAACATGTTTCATTGCACAATCTGTGTTGTATTCTCTCTTTTCACCTCCAAGTAAAGTTCTTTAGTTGACTCCTTATCATTATTACTAGTATTAGATCAAGCTGATTTCTGAGTCAAGTACTTTCAAAGGATTAGAAGTAGAGGTCATATATGTGCGAAGTGATCACTGTGTACTGAAGTGGTGTGATGAAATAAATGCGTGAGACAGTGTAGATGCTTTTGCACAGTAACAGTTTTCTCTTGATCTGGGATGGGAGCTGGATTTTTCCACATCACAGGTGGGTGGCTGTGGCAAAACCAGTATGGTTATTTTTTCTTCTCTTAGCTCTGCTCCAGCTTGTTGCTTTCTTCATAGTTCTTTCAAAGAGTTTCATGTTCTCCAGAGGATTAAGTGTGGTTTTATGCTTGATAAAGGGATTTAAAATGAATGCACTAATGGATATATGCACACACGTATTTATTGGAAAATATTTCCATCATAGAGGTATGAAAAAATGCATAAAATACATAGGTATGCTGTATACCCCCCTCTGTTGAAAAAAATGTCAAAACATTTAGAAACACAGTATGGAGATGATAGTATGTTTAATTAATTATCATACCAGTCCAAGAAAAGCAAGGAGAATGAACACATCACAAGGAAGAATAGGATCCATACTCTAAATCCAGCATTGTTTTTGATGGCCTGTGAGGAAAAGGTTATTCCTGTTACCATCACCAGTAAACACATAATTTCAACAATGGCAACCCAGAATGTCTGTTAGTGGCATCACCCTTCCCTCCCACAAGAGAAACAACAAAATTTGCCCTTTATTTCAGGTGAATACAGGTCAGGTTGACTGTACCTCTTTAGATTTACTCCATTGAAGTCACACTCAAAATCTTAAAATCAGACATTTGGAAAAAAATAAACATTAAAATCCCAAGATCCATGCAATCAAGTATTAGGAACTATATCAAAAAGTACATGATTCAAAGTTAGTTTTAAGTTCCAAAAGTAAAATTCCTTGATTAAAAGTAATCTTTCTAATAAAAATCTGACTTAAACAAATGAAAAAACAACACAAACAAACAAAAAAAATCCCTGACAACGCTGGAGCTAAGTCAGCCACTTATTTCAGTCTCAGAACAAGTATTTTTATTGGATTCTCCTTTCCAAAATTGAGACCAGTAGGAGATCTGGTTTTTGCTCTCATTTTTTAGATTTACATATGGAAGATTTTTTTAATGTGATACAAACACTAATCTGAGTAACAAAGTTTTTTATTTTGGCACCTTTTACTACTGTTTCTCAGGGTGGTTTAGGAAGCTTAGTTCTACCTACAAATGTGAAAAGTGAAGCGAAATACAGCTTCAGTTCTTGCCATGTTTGGTGCACTTTTCAGGAGAGCAGAGCAGTGGATAACTCGTCCTTGAGATACCTTTTCTGTGTGCTCTCAGGAGGGAGAAAGAAGTGAGCCATTTATTCAGTAGCCTAATTTAGGAACTCAGTTTTTATTGGAACCTCAGTTCCCAGCAGAAAACATCCTTTCCTTCTAATTATTAAACAAGTTCAAGCGATTTGTTTACTAGGAGCATGCAAGAAGTGTTCAGTGGTAAAGAGTCTCTTCTGCTAACAATCAGCATCTAACTCGTTTCAACCATTTCAGCACTGTCTTTTATTGGTAGTCTGCAATTTCTGCCCCTCTCTTTTTTTTAAAAGAACTTCACAGATGCTTAAATGCAAGCCAGGTGACGTTCATGTTTAAAAAATTGATGAGGCCAAGTAGATTTCTGCAGCCCTGTGTAGCTATTCAGATCATAGTCAGCAAGTGTGAACTATTGAGAAGCTCAGCTACCTTGCACAGTTTTCCCAAACCCCTGTCCTGACACCCCAACATCCACTGCACTGCTCCCATGGGTGAGCTTGCACATGATGTTTAAAGCAACACTTGGAGAAAACTGAAAGTTAAGAGAAACAAGTGAGTTTAAAACACAACTTCAGGATATTACCTCTCTTATGTCTTCATTGCCTTCTTTTATATTCTCTGTTGCACCCACAACTAATTGATGGATATTGTCAATATCGGTTTCCTGTTTAAAAAAGAAATAAAATTGAGAAATAATGATGAATGTTAGGGAAAAAAAACCACTTCCAAGGACTTGGGGAACAAGCATAACTCAAAAGTAAAATAAAATCTGGTATTACTAACATCTTTGTTTCATTGATGCAAAGGCATAGAATAATACAATTAAGTTGTAATTTCTTTATCCATGATTTTACGAACCGGAATGAAGACCACCGAGATCCGTAGGATGTCTCTCATTTATCTAGAGTCAAATCTAACCTGTTTGATTTTTCCTGCTCTTTTGGAAGAGGTGCCACCATTTCCAGAAAGGATGCTGTTAAATAACAGGACACCAGTTCTGAGGCAGAGGGATCATTCTAACACATATGTCTCATTTTCTGGTACATACTAGTAAGTAACAATGGTAAATATCTTAATTTTGAATTTGAAAAACAAATATTTTCCTTCACATTTGCATTGAACATTAATCTCATGTTCACAAATTGGCAACCAAGGCCAAAATACCCCCAACAAAACTTCAAGCTGTATTTGCTGCTGTAGTATCACATTATACTAACCTGTTGCAAGACTTTCTCAGTGAATATCTCTTGTAATCTGGAGATTTCCACCACTTTTCCTTCGATTTGTCTTGGCAAAGAAGAGAAATACTCCATTAGAAACTAGTACAAACAGGTCTTGCTGCTGCAGATTCAGACTGTCCTGCCCAGTACGTGGCTGCTCAGGAGGCCACTGTTTTGTCAGTCATCTGTGCAGCAGAAATAGCCTGGGACCAGGGCTGGGACAGTTCATGGTTGGGAGAGCCAGCCCACACTGGAGCCCTGGGAAAGGCACCCCCAGAAGTGCTCAGTGAGCAGCTTTCAGTGCCAGGCTTTCACCTGTCTCCCTTCTTTCATTTCATGGAGTAACATTTTGACATACCCTTTTCATATGCTATTGTGGTGCGTGCAGTTCACCTTGCCTAGGATGGATAATCCAAACATTAATTTCTAGCTCAAGTAGCCATTGGAGTGTTCTGCACAGCTAGGGAGAGTGAGTGCACTGTTGCCTGTCTCTGCAGGGGGTGAGCAATGGCACCTCCCCCACTGCCAGCTGGGTATCCAGCAGACAATAAGATACAGTATTTTAAAACTTAGATAAGAGAGAATGTACATTTTCTGAACTTATCCAGTGCTATTCTGGATAGCTTGTGCGTCCCTCAGACCATTCTCTACACTGCACACGGTTCCTTTCCTGGGTGCTGCTGACTGGGGCATGGCCCTGGCCTGGGCCACCATCTGCCAAGTAACAAAAAATCGTACCTGACTTCATCGAAGAGATTGTTCATTTCACCAACAAGTCTCTGGTTCTCCTGTTCAAACTGGAAAAAGGGGAGAAGGAAATGACACACAAATTCTCATGCTTGGACTCAGGGACCTTTCTTCAATTCCCACCATGATCGATCAACTCCCAACCCTTCCTTGCCATCCCTTACAGTCTATCTCAACAAAAATGATGTTAAAATTACTCAAGTTGCTTTGCAGTAAGGAAGAATATATTGGATGACACTAAATTATTTTAGAAATTTAAGTGGAGAAAGTTTTCATGCTTGTGAAAGCATGTGATTCTCTTCATGCCATCTCTGCACTGCCATTCACATTCATATACTGCCTGTGGCATGAAGTTTAGGAGCTTTTAGATTTTGCTGCAATATGAAATACTTTGACATCTATTTCATACTTTACAAATGCATTGCTTTAATTATTCCAGTAGTGTTCCATTTAAAACTCATGAGTAATCAATGAAACAAATATATTGCTAGCACTAGATTTGTCAAATACAGGCATAAATAGAAGGCTTTATACAGGAAAATAAGTTTTTACTTTTCAGGTGTACTTGACTATCAGATAAATTTGGATTCATTACAGAACAAGTGATGATGCAGCAAGTATGATGGCACAGTTAGTGGAAACAAAATCTGCACAGCCAAAATACAGCAGAGGAGGGTATCCCATGTCACTGTGCAGATTGTTAGAAACTGTGTGAGTGAAAGCTGTGTTTTAGCATTAGGACACACACAGCTGGGATTTTCATTTTATGGTGCCTGCATGGTTCAGTCCTGGGGTGCGAAAGCTGAGGGGAGCCTGCAGCATGTGCTCCCTGTGCCAGATGTTCTCAGGGAGCTCTGTGACCTGCCCCAGCCAAAAGTGTGCCCTGCCATCAGGGACAGCAGAGCACTTCTTATCGGAATGGTCACAGGCCCAGTTTTGAGAGGAGGGGAAGCTTATTCAAGGAATTCTAGAGATTCTCTAGGGCCAAAGCCTCAGGAACAGCTGGACCATTGTGGTATGGACACAACTGACCAGGGCCTTGCACTTTTTCCACAAAGCTGGGAAAGAGCTGGTCTGTGCAGTTATACAGAAACAGCACACAGGATATACATTTCTATTGGAAACATTATCTGCTATCTGCCTCTGGCAAACCCGAGTGATTCACGCCAGTGTGAGCACCAGAAAATGGGACTCAGAATGCAAAGACATGGGAGCTGTGCAAGACAGCAAGCCCTGCTCTAGTTCAAGTCATCTTCCTTATACAGCTTGTGCAACACCTCGTGTGCATTGCTTCAGATGCTGATGTGGACTACTCCCGAAATGATCCAGAATGTTCCAGCTGAAACTTCTACCATATCAAATACTAAGAAAAGAATGAAGTGTGTATACTACTGAGGGTGCAGTGAAAATGATCTAGGGCAGCAGCCACTGAGGAGTTTGTCCTGCTCCTCTCTCTCCTCATGTACCTAGTCCTAAGCAAGTGCTGCTGCTTGTCTGCTTTCACAGGATGATGTTTTAGCTCACTAACCACTTTTTTCCTCCTGAATTTTCTGGTAGGTTAGTAAACTGAATCCCACCATGGGACCAGATGAGATAGGGATAGCTTGAGTGTGAGTAGAGAGCAGGAGCTAAGCAAGGCTTCTGCGCTGCCACAGAGCAACCCAGAAAAGAAAGAAATTGAGAAAAGACAAGGCACCTTTCAGAGCCCTCACCTTTATTCCCTCCCTCACACTCCACACCACTGCCACTGTCCCACATACTTTATCCTGTAACACCGTTCATCTTGCTTCAGGCCCATCAGGGCCTCAGGAAAACAGTACCTGACTGTCTTTGAGCAGTAGAGTAAATGTCAACCTGCATGACTTAAGGTGAAGTTGTTACTGTTAAAAATCAGAAATTTGTAGGTTTGATCTCACAGAAGTGAGTCTGAAATGACAGGTATGTGTTTGAAGAAGGGCAACAGTCAATCTCACAGAAAAAGGTTCAGTCTTCTGATACGGGCAACTGATGTCACGAAGAATAAAGAAAATTTTATTTCTTTTAACATACGGATTTCTTTTTGTACTAGAGGCTCACTGTCTAGTGACTAGCAAGAACAGCCTACTCTCCTAGGTTAAAGGATTCCACAGAGTGTAAGAGGAGGGTTATTGGGCACTATCACCTTCACTGTGGGGTAGAGTTTTCAGGGAAGGCACCCAGCCCCATGAATTGAAGGGGAACAGAGAGCAACATACTGCACAGTTCCATGAAGTCCCATTGATTTCCACTCTAAAGATCCAATGGTTTTGTCAAATAAAATAATGCCAGTGTTGCAATACATCCAAGTGTCACTGTCACTGCTGTCTGTAGTGACACCACCTCCAGAGCAGAGCATTTTTGAAAACACAATTGCCTAAAATACAGTGATATTTACTTCACAGCAGCAGATGGCTAAAGGTGCTTCATCACTGCACTGCTTTACATTCATGACTATTGTGTGTCTGGTTCTGGTGGAGTCACCTCACGACAAAGCCAAAGAGCAATGAAATAGAGCCATGAGATTTAGCACTGCAATCACCAGTTGGTCCTTGAGTAACTAAGTGGGGCCACCAAGCTGCAATTGTTTTTTCTGACTTCCGTAAGGAAAAGTATGTCTGTACAAATATACAACATTAGAAATTCCCTATTTTGCTGCCTTAGTAAAACTGAGATGCTAACTAATTGAGAAGACAAATTTTCAGTAAAGAAAATGACTAATGACTTTAATCCTTTACAAATAGCACAAATCCACTTGAGAAAGTATTCTTTAAACAGTCCCTTTGATATTTAAAATCTTCCACTGGCACAGACTGCCTTTCAAACTGCTAAATGATCTTTGCAACTTGAAATCATAGCTGATGGAGCACTTGCACAGACAGCAGTTAAGATATGCTGAAACAGTCAATTGAACAAAGGGTTTGAGCAGTGAACACATCATATACCAGTGTGTCACAAAGGGATTTACATGATGGGAACATAAAACCAAGCTCTAGCGATCAGTACAGCTCAGCGATTTATGGCTTATTGAAGTAGCCTCTTTTATGATAGTGAAATATTCTGTTACCAAAGTATGGCATAAAGTGACAAACTGCTTAATATATGGCTAAAAATCCAATGCATAAAAGAAATAATCACCACTCTCTTTTGTTATCCCATGAGAGAAGTCATTAGATGTGCTGTTCCTGAATTTAAGACAAGATCAACCAACGAAAAAAAAGATAAAGTCAGAGAAAAGTAGGTATTTTCACAATTCCTAATGGCAGAGCCAGATTTTTCCCACACAATGCAATCGCAAGACATCTGCTCACAGCAACTATAAAAACCATTAGTATACCTGTATTCAGAGTTACAAACTGAAATCTATTGTGCAAATCATGCAATAGTCTGCAAACATTTTGAACAATGTCAAGCTCTCTCCTAAGGGTAAAATACTGATAGGAATTACTTCTGTAGCAATGATACCTTTAATTATTTTATCTATACAAAGGATCATGGAACCATGATTGAGATTTGTTAAGTGCTAATTTGACACAACCTATCCCAGTTTAAAACCAGCACAGGAATTTATAGACTGCAAGCTACCCTCTTCATAGAATTGTTTAGGATGGAAAAGACCTTAGAGATGAAGATAACCATTAACCCAAGGCCACCACTAAACCATGCTCCTAAATGCCATGTCTATATGTCTTTTAAATACTGCCAGGTGACTCCACCACTTCCCTGGGCAGTCTGTTCCAAAGCTTGACAACCCTTTCAGACACGAGATTTTTCCTATGACCCTAGGCCTACAAAACACAACCTGCATTTAGCTTTCAGTCAGAAGACCCTGTTGGAGCCATCATCTCCAATTCTTGTTTTCCCCTGCTCCTCTGGAAGCTGACAGCAAGAGGGCTACTAGTATTGTGCCTGAAGACAGGAGAATGAAAATAAGTAGAGAATTCTCTTTTAAAAGAAAACAGAAAGCAGGGGTAAGCCTCGAGATTTTAGACTCACACTCAAGAACAATATGAGAGCGTACGAAACAGGTCCATTTTCTCTTTAGCAAGCCATGCCATAATTATGTGCAACTTACTCATCTCTGACTGGAAGAATGATGTGCACTGTGTCTGGGAACACCTCGAATCACTGCCAAGGAGCTTCACAAACTCATACTGCTACAGCCCATTCCCCTGGTAAAGCTCACTGTTCTGAAATCCGCACAGCTACTGACTGAAATCAGTTTTTCTTTCTTTATATTAACCCAAGGTAGTGTGTGCTAATGTAGAGAGGTTTTCTAAGCATTTTGAGCTATGTTCAAAATGATAAATTTTAAGAATATCAAAAAATCTGACAGGCTGTCAGCAATCATGCCTATGTCAGAAATTTTCTATTATATCTGTTCAAATATAAGCAGAATTGGATCAAACAATCTATAAACATGCTGATAGCAGGGAAATGCAAAAATGTTAAAATTAATGAAATTCTGTTGTGACAGACAGCTTGTAGCTATTTCTTCTAGGAAAACAATCTGATTTTGATAATAAAAAAAAAATAAAATGAAGTATAACTTCACAGTAATACTTAAATAGTGCAACTATTTGTGTTCTAGACACTGTCCAAGAAAAAAGGGCAAACAATTTATTCTTTCAGACGTTTCACAATGCTTCTTCTGATGTTGCCTTGACTTCTACTGTTTCCTGACTAAACAAAGCAATTAGTATTGTAATTTTTAAAAACAATTTTAATTTCAATTGTTGAAAAATAATTTTTATTAATTTCATGTCTCCACGTAAATATTTTTAGCATTTTAAAATATTAGCTGCTACCAGAAGAACCAGGAAGTTACAAGTAAAATGTGTATCTTCTTATGGCATTACTCTGCATAAAATGTTAAAAATAATTTAGGTGAATCTGTAGTCTTTTTTTTAACCACACATGATTACAGCGGAAAAGAAAATAAAATGGACAATTAGACATAAGATAAACATACCATTTGTATTTCTTCAGGTGACAGCTCATCTTCACCTTTGCCATCCCCCCATAATCCAAGGTTACTTTGGGCATCAGGCAGATTCCTGTCTGTAAAAGAACCACCAAACACTTGAGACACTAAACAGTGCAGGGCACTGAATAGTAAAAGCAAAATAATTTTTCATCCATGTTCAACTGCTGATGAAATTCTTGTATCTCCTTTGCCAGTTACTGAGATTCACCCTGTATTTACAGCACAAAATTACACCAATAACCTGTAATGTCCAAACTGGGCCAAAAGTCTACATGTAGGTTTAATTTTGTGAGCTAAAGGGAGTTGAATTAACATACTGACAGAGAAGGATGTAAAACAACTCACAACACACTAGGAGTTTTTAGGGAACAAAATACTGTAGCAGTTGTCTTTTGACAGATGAAAACACACAATTTTCAAAATGACAGTCTATATGTGAAGTATTATCTTCCAGTGAGACTTGACAGAACCACCAGCTCCTCCTTTCAAAAACTAAAGACAGAATCTCAAAGATGTTTTGAGCAAAGCTCACAGACAAACTTGATTTTGTCACACTGTTCAAACTTCCTATTACAGTGCAAATCCCACACCACACTGTGCAAGGGGTCTTCCTGCATATAACACGAATCAGCTCCAACCCCACAAATTAACCCTAACACATCAAAGCTGCTTCATTCATTTCAGTGGTATCTCCCCTTTGACTAAAGCTACTCATCTGCATAATTCTTTGTATGAGTTGGGCATAAAAGATCTTGAAGGGCTATTTCTGGGATATTCGCTTCTGGAAGATTTAATTTTAGGCTTAATTATATACTTCTGATTATAGAGGAAGAAGTTAGAATGGGAAAGAAAAGAAACTGTGCTACAGGAATTGACTGTTTCTGAAGCTGTTCTAACATCAGTGTTTAAAAACCTTGTAGGACTGCAGCCTTGAGAGAGCCTCTCTTCTCCCCACTGGCTGTACACATTCTTACAAAACCCAAGAGAGATTTCTACCACCCCGCAATGGATCAACACTCAACCTGCTTTGATGCATCAGATGCAGGCTGAAAATGAAAACACAGAAAAATTTAGTTTTTACTCTTTCATACATTTCAGGCTTCCTCTTTATCTCAGTCAATTTTTTAGGCACTTATGTGTATTTTAATTTGTTTTGTTATAAATTCTAGACCTAATTTTTTTCAATTGCTTAAGCACCACTCATGCATCATCATTCAGGGACTGAGTTGTCTTGGGAAGCCTCTGAAAGGAGCTGTCTTATTTATAAACACATATATGAAAAGAATTATAAGGAGAAGTTTCCCCTTTTATCCTTCATGATAGTATTTGTGCAAACCCTTGAAAGCATTAACATTGTAAAAGAGTATTGTGTATGTCCCTTTATAAATGTTTCTTTTGGCTTCCCAACAACCAAATCAGGATGCATAAACAATGACAATGTTCCAAATTAGGAATGTGGATAAGGAGAATAATTTTTAAAAACAACCCCCAAAAATAGACCAGTTTTTTCTTATGAGTAATAAAATATAAACCCAAGAATATCTTTAAACATTGTTTAGAAAGTATTCAACTACTTTTCTCCATGGGATATTACCAGTATTTCAAGTCTATTTCACAGAAATGCAAAACTTGTTTGTTTAGGTATTCAGTGTATTTACATTATATCAAAATTACAATAAATTATTTAGCCCATTCAAAAAAAAAAAAGATAATTTTTTCCATAATTTTTATGGAAAAAAAAAGAAAAAAAAGAAAAAAATTCTTCTTTTATCTCAGAGGAACCAATTAGTTTCAGGCACTGTCAGCACTGTTAAAAAACCAGTACCTGTATCCAATGTGATTGCTAATAAGCAAATATACTTATGGTAAGAGGTAAGCAAGAAACGTGTATCTCCCCAGGGTTCCTCCTGTCACTGTGGTAGTTTTGGGCTTTCTGCAGCTTTCACGGAGCTGACATTAATGCTTTTCTGCAATTCACCCAGCAAAAGCCAAACTATGTTTCTATTTCAGAAAGAGAAGCAGTTAACTCATGACAGAGATATAAAATAATGATCAAATCCTCGGAACCTTTTTCCATGCTGAAGGGAGACAGCTGCTAAGCTTGTGGACCAGTTCAAAAGCTACTCATTATTTAAATTTATTTCCATAAACTAAATGTCAAATTTGTAATATGCAAATAAATACTGCCAGAATATAAAAGCACTCTCCAGAGAGACTATTTTCCTACCATGAGGCATGTCCACTGTAATTCTAATGTAAACAGGTGCTTTGCCTCAAAACAAAAGTAATCACATTTTACTTTGGTTTCTGCCAAAAACCACACAAAACCCAAGTTGTGCTTCAGCACATCAAGTAGCACATTCAGCTGTTCATCACAGTGTTTAAATTAAGGAGAGGACCACAAGCTGCTCTCAAATGTATCTTTACAGATGAGATTTAACCCAAGGGACCCAAACATGCTGATGATGGCTAATTCATAAAAACAAATTATCACCATTCTCTAAACCACCAACACCCTGAGCATGAAACAGCTTATTTCAAAATGCAAGCATTTCTCCAGTTTCTTAAAAATTTGAAAAGTTACTAGGAAGAAAAAAATATCAAAAGTTGCAAGATTTAAACTGAACTTCTTTGTTTCCTAGTCATCCCATTCATGTTATTCTCACATTTCAACAACCACCTACCAGCAAAGTCACAAGGCTGACTCCTATAAGCAGCAGCAACCAGCACTTACTCTTATGTGAGGAATCACAGGCTGTGTGCATTTGCATACTGTTCCAGACAGATTTATTTTGATATACAAGTTCCATAGTTTTCTCAAAGTCTACTCAGCAGCCCCATCTAAGTACTGCAGCAGCACCACTTGTGTGGCAGAACCCCTACTTTCTCATAAAAATTAAAGCAAAATCTCATAAAAGTGAGAACTGGAGTAATCAAAACTAACACGCAATAAAATAACTGCATTTCTATTTATTGCAGTGGTTTGCTGTGTCCAAGGCAATCAAAGAACAGTATTTTCCACGGTGTGGCACAGATTTTCTGAGCTAAAAATTGTAATGACACTATGTGGTGGGAGTGAACGTTTCCAGAGATTGCAGGGACGTTTGGTAACAAGGAAAGAGCACAGGGCAATGAAGATACTACTATGCTGCTGCTTCTCCAGTGGCAGCAGCTCACAGCTGCAAAACACTGATAACAGGTTAAGGTGAAACTCATCTGTGTGCCTGCGTGCTGCATCACTTATGACACACTATAAAAACGTAGTAAGCACTAGAAACGGCACATAATCAAAACCTGTACTTCTTATAATAAATTCAGCGTCGGGGGGAAAAAAGGCACACTGATAGGGCTGCAGAAGTACAAACTGGTTAGGAAGATAAGCAAAGCCATTATCAGAAATTGAAGCCATTCGCACACCGTGAGGTAATTCAGTATTAGAGGCTTCATCCAGAAGTGGAGCACCCACTTCACATGAATCCACCCTCGGTTTAGCCATGGAGTTGTCAAACAGAGGACCTTCACTCTTTTAATACAAATCACTAAAGAAACAACAGCTGTTTACCAGAACAATGTGGCCAACCATTGCATTTGTTCTGTCCTGATGAGGTATTATCCCAATGTAATGTAAACAGAAGAAAAAAAATTCCTGCTGTAAATCACTGGGTACCTTGGTTTCCTCTAACAACACAAGCGGAGAACTCAAACCAGGGAAAGCAAGTCCAGAATCACAGACCAGATTTCTCTTCAGGCGAAACCTGAAATAATCTGCATAGTGGTGGTACTCCAAAAGGCACTCTGCTCCAAAGCTCTGCCAGCATACATGTCTCAGGAAAGGCTGAAATGGCTAGGAGAATTAAAAGGGCTTCTATCCCTCAGCCTGAGAAGCAGGGAACCAAAGAATGTGAACCCATGTTTACAAATCTTGTCAAGATCTGCACCATCTGAAATGACCCCAGGGTCAGAGATATTGCTTTGGACTTCCGGCTGTCTCCTTGCCCATTGAAAGATGAGATGCAATCCTCCCAGCAGGGCAACTCAGTACTGTCAAGAAGAATGCCCCAAACTACTGGATCTGGCCAGCCAATAATCTTCTCTCTGTGAGCATATTCTACCTTCGAGTTCCTACTGCAGAAGTGTCCAACTCAAGGTCTCTGTGCTTAAAAACTACAGAATGTTCCCAGAGTCGTTGACCTACTTTTGAATTTCTTGCTTTCAGGGAAAGGAATATGGAAAAATCAGAGAAATTTCAGAAGGTATGATATGGATAAAAACAAATAAAAAGGAAAGAGTTCATAGAGAGGTTATTAAGAGGATGAAGAATTCAGCAAAGTGTAAGACTTATTTAGCTGACATGTCAAAAAGTTTTTGCTTCCTCAGTCTCACAATATGCTTCACAGAAGACTGATCAGCTCAAGGAAGATGAAAATAGAAAAGGTGCAAGACACAACAATTGGCCTTTCTAATGTGAAGGAAGTACTATTGACCAGACAGGTCTTGCCACAAAAAGTAAAAAGTAACTAACTACATTTTATTCTTACCTTTGCTTTCCTCAGCAGAAAGTTTTTCTTCAGAATCATCTAAAGGACTCTGTGAAGATTTTTCAGGGGAAAGAGGTGATTTGGACACATTGCTCTGTTCAGGTTCAAGTTTGGACCTAGAAGTACAAGAGCCCACGATTTAACTGATACACAAATGAGTTTCTCTAAAATGAGAACAACCAAATATTACTATATTTGACACTTCAACTCTTGCAAAGTTCACATTAAAGATCTTCCAGTCATGATACGAAATGTACTTAGCTACTGTCTCTGAAATATTGTTACAAAGGCAAAGAAAACATGCATGGTATTCCTGGACAAAATACACCATATTCTCAGAGTTGAAAAAATTGAAGGCTACAGCATAAAAATATAGACATTTTATTAAACTTCCTTTCAAAAAATCCAGTGTATTAATTTATTTTTCTTTTACAGCCAACATTTTGGTCATACTGAAACGTTTTTAGTAGCAATAGCCAACAACTACATTATTTTTTGAAATGACAATGATAATTTTACCTTATCTTTTTAATTGTCATAAAGGAAAAGTAAAAAAATACAATATAATCAGCTTTTTTTATACTACTTCTAATTTCCTATTAAGTAATTTTAATACAAAGGCAATGCAAAACATGAGAAGAATTATTCAATCATTATATATTAAGTACTTGTCAAGTATGTTTCAGTGCGGCATCAAAAAATGTTGAAAATTAATAGCAACGTATTTTTTTCCAGGAAATTCTTGTGGTTTATTGTTGTATACAATGAATTCAGTAACTGCTATATAGGAGACAGTTAAATATGTAGCAATGCTGTTGGAGAAGGTAAAGAATCAAAATGCCAAAAAGCAATCAAATCACCAGCAGCGCCACCTCTATCACTTCCTACCTTCTCAAATACAATCAACAGTTAATCTCACTAAGATTTGCAATTCTGCCCTGTGCCTAACAGAAGGTGTTGCATTTTGTGTTCCTTCTTCGCATTGTGTCTAAATTTTAACCCAAAATTAGAAAACTCGGTGAAAACCAGAATAAAATGCAATAGTCATCACTGAGTGACTGCTATTTAACAAGGAAAAACAGTAACAGGGAAACTTTTTAGTTATAAAACCTCTGCAAGTACTGGGCTTTTGGTAATTTTACAGAGAAGAACTTCTCTCATCTCCTCCCTCTCAAATTTGCCTAATAATAAGAAAAAAATACTTATCTACATGTCTATGCAGTTCAAATAATAGTTCTGATATTAATAAAACAGCAATTCCCCAGGTAACAGAAATATCACCCTGATTTGAATAACCACATACATAAATCACAAAATCTTCTACTGGAAAAAGAAGTTTAAAATTGAAATGAAATAAAATCTTGAATACCAATAAACATAAAAACTGAAAATCACAACCAAGTACCTTACAGAAAAAAAACCCTTGTGTTTTTATTTCTCAGCTCTTCTTTCCGGGAAACTAGCCCTAACCAGCAGAACTTTTTAATCAAAAAATGTGAGTTAATACATAAAGGCAACTTCTGTAAGAAAATTATAATGCTCAGGCAATTTGTTGAAGAGCTTAGGATAGTTACCAATATAAAAGGAAACATGATGAAACATATTTCTACTGCAAACTTTTCAGTATTGTCTGATATTCACATATTTTAAATTGACTAAACTGCCGAAAATAAGAGCTGCATTAGGATTAATTTATTTCTAAAGAAATATATTCCTTTATTGTTTGTTGTCCTTACTTTGCACAGCGTGGGAATGCAGGAAACCTTCCATTTAAAATGAACAAAGTGTCTGGGATGAATTGTTTAAAGAACGCCTAGCTTTTTTAGGAGAAGGTACATGCTCTTATCACATAAAGCATCTGCTGAAATCCTCAGGGAAATTACAAATCAACTATACTATTTCTCTTTAAGTTATAATAAAGATTGGGTTATGCCCTGTGATTTCTTTAAATCGAATTTTAATTTAAATAACAATTTCGCCATTACATCACATCTGCAATGCACACAGACTCCACCTGGTCAACATCTGTTTCTAGTTCTTACATCCATAAAGAGAGGCAAAGAGGGACCCTCCAATATTGCATTCTATAAAAAGAATGTATCTTCTGGGTTAATTCTTAATGCCTTATTGCTCTTTAGTTAAGTGGTATTCTACCTTCTGAAATAATGCATCAAATCGAGTTATTTTCTCTGTTTATTCATCTGAGAAATCCTGAACCTGGGATTTCACATGGAAACAGAAACAACTAATGGCAGAGCCAGTATTCATTAGCCACTGCAACAACTTCAGGAACAATACTATCTTTCTTTGAAGTTCTTCCACATGAAGAATACTGATAAGGTTCTGTATTTTTACACATGAAAAATATCACAGAGTTTGTTTCTGTATGGGGTTTTTTTCTGAAAAGTCATGGGAGATACAAAAATACCAATGCCTTACTTTTATCTCATTACTTCTTAGCAAATTTCAGAAGTGGTTTGGGGTATTTTGTTTTCTTGGTTTTGGCTTGTACTACTATTTATATCTCATGAGGATACATTAGAGTGAATCTAATTGTGCTTAATCATGCTGAATCATTCTGAATAAAATATACTTATGAACTTTTGAAAACATCTCTCTGGGTTCAGTGTAACTGTAGCTGATCAAGCCAAACACTAAACTCACAAACCAGCATCAAGTCTTGGAAAAACACTCAAGAATTTATTTATGTGCATGTTCTAGAACTATTTATTTTTAAATTAAAATATATATAATGGACCTTGAGGTTACTATTCAAGTAATGCAGAATGAGAAGACATGGAAAGCCTCTCTGGTACTAAATAATTTACAAACCTGCTCATATCCCCTACCATTCTCACAATCGGGAGCACACAGAAAAAGAAACTGAAGAAGTATGTGGTTTGAAGCTTGACTGAAAAAAAACCCATCAGACCAATAAGGCAGCAAGAACATCATCTTTAACCTCTCCTAGACATTTTCACCTCTACATTAGCAGCCTTAATGTATGCCACTCTAGGCAGTGGAAGCACTTGTTTCAGTTCAGAAGTTACAGTCTAGTTTTTTATTTTCATCATGTTTCTGCTTGCCAGGAACACCTACTAACTCAAGTAGTATTTATTAACAACACAGTCACTTGCTTTAGCAGAAAGATAGGAGCTTAAAAAAAAAAAGAAAAAAAAATTTTTGGTGAATTTGTAGAAGTTAAATAGGTTTATTAACCCACATTTTACTGATTTGGTGCTTTCATCCTTTATGTAAATGAGAAGTACAATACCATATTTGCACTGCCATTTTCAGACTTAACTTCACATGCCCGCCCTGGAATCCACCTGCTGACAGCAGAAGTTGCTCATCCAACCACAGATTTCTATTCAAACAATCTCCTTAGAATCTAAACATGAACAATAGTTTTGTTGAATGTCCTACAAGTGAAAGGCACAGTTAAACTGTTTTTTGACACTACTCACAGTCTCTTCTTATCTATCACTCGCTTAACTCGGATGGCTCTTTGCTCAGAATACAGCTTGCACACTCCTGTTCAAGACAGCAGTAAACAAAATTTTGGGTTAAAAGAGCAAGATTCCTTTCTTGGAAAATGCAATCATCCATTTTTAACTATTCAATGAATAGTAAGTACTTTTTAAGTAATCTTCAATGAAGTCCAAGACAGCTGTTCTGTGCTCCTTTACCTGAGCAGACTGGACACCCTTGTGGGCTGAAATACAAAAGAGAGACATAAAACAATCTTTTAACTCTTTACTGAATTCTACAACACTTTGCACTTTCAGTTGATACGCAAGTTATATTCAAAAGCCTACTCACATTTTATATATGTTACATATCAGTATTTCTTTTAAACACAGCTACATTTAAATATAGATTCTCTAAAACAGCAAGTCATTACAACAAACCAAAAACTGAAAATAACTAGTGTCTTCTAGTATTTTTATATATGTCACAGAGTAATACTATGTCAATTAAAATTCTAAATAGGAATAGGTGTCACCTAGCTAAGCACAGCAAAACCAATCTAGAGATTTAACTTGCTTAAAATATTGAACTTGTTTCAATTCTCAAGTGTACAGACTATGTGGAAATATTTGGGATTTACTGTGTCAAACATCCTTTTGATTCACATATATAGATACTTCTCATTTTTATACTATGCAAGACTGACTTTCAGTGATTCTGAATAATGCTACAACTATGTTTAGATGGCATTTCAAAGTCAATGAAAATCTTTTCTGGATTGATAAAACACAGAGATACAGCCAGTCAACTTGAATATGGCAAAACAGGAATTCTCTCTCCACAACTTTCAGAAGATATTGTAGTAAAGGTATGATCTCATATTCAAGTTGTCAAAAATGCTTTTAATTTACCAGGACTCTGTTAAATTTATTGAATTATCTCAAACTTGGAAGTATTATACCTGTAATACCTTACAGATAGACAACCTATAAAAACCTATAAAAGACAACCATCAAATTTAGAGAACTTTGGTTTAGGCTTCTGTGCTGCAGTGCTGAATTACTACTCAAGTAGTAAGTATTTAAGACTCTTTTACACTTTTTAACTATTGTATCTGAACAAATAAATAAAATTTCATGCTCTGGCTTCTCTTTCCACTATCATTAAAGAAAATTAAGTATAGTGCTAATTGGCCAACAGGATTACACAGATGCAAACAAAAAGGCAATGAGACTTCACCAATCTCTTTTCCTAAAGCATTTCAGACTCACCATGTAATATTCAGCATTACCTTAGCCTTTATCAAGAACTAAGAAAAAACATGCAAGAGCTGCTTAGTTTACCTTCTGTTCTGAGCTGATGAATGGCATCAGCACACGTTCTCATAAACACCTGGGCATCTTGATCTATCTGGTCACGCTCTGTGTCTGTCATCCTCCCATAATCGGACATAATATGGCTGAGAAACAAGACAAACTTGTCACTTGAAAAATCCCCAACATAAAATCCACAAGTACACGCCTTAGACCTTCCAACTCACCAACTTTGCAAAAACTTTTCTGCAACACTCATTTTCACAGAAGAAGTGGTAAAAAGTACAATAATTAGCAATAAATGCCACTCCTATAAAGAAGTTGGGAGGCTTTCTTTAGAACACTTTTACTAGTAAAGTATGCAGAAAAAGCAGTATCTCCTCTCATCTTGTACATAATCAAATACAGAGCAGATAAGGAGAAAATACAACTAGAAAATATATCATTGCCCTCAGTACTTGTTCCAAAGAAGAGTCCTAAAAACACAAAACCAATTAAGATAAAGGAATAGCTCAAATACTGAAAGAAGTACAAAAAAAGGAACTTATTTTATTTAAATATGTTTTCATTATCCTAAATACTGTGCTTCATTTTTAAAGAAGCTGTACTATGAAATCTGTGAATTCAAGCTAGAGGAAGAATACTGGAATATAATGCACATTTTTAATATAAAATTGATTGCAATATTTATTAAAACCTGTTCCCATTGTTTACTTCTATTTTAGATTATACATCATACATTTAGTATTTTCGAATGCTATTAATTTATCTTTTTGTTGTCAAAATAATAAAAATGGAAGCCTGTCCTTAAAATATTAACTCACCGTAGATAACCACCAGAAAAGCAAACTGTATAAAGGTATTTAACATGTTTCCACAGCCATAGGTGACAGGATGATAAAACACTGCTACATTAAGAAAAAGTTCATCTTGGGTTTCCTGACGATACAGTGATCATAGCCTATTACATGTGCTTTATAAAAAAGTAAAGAACACCTTAACTCATTCCTGCACTTTAATTTATTATTTCTATATGTGAAAATTTCCCCATGTGTAATGCCACTACATTAATGCAGTAATACAAGTAAAAAAAGAGGATCTTCAGTATTAGCCTGATACCCTTAGAGACCTCTCACACACTTCACTGCAATAACGCCAAAGCTCCCCTGTGTCTGCTGCAATCCTGGCCACAGAAATGCCCACAACAAGTTCACACAACTCCATGTCATCAATTCCCATCCGATACAATCCCATCAGCTCCTTCCTGCATCATCAAGGTACTGCGAGCATGGGTCCAGATCTCCTCCACAAAGCTATAAGTGTACTCTAAAGTCCTCAAGTATTACATCAAAATCTCTTCATTCCCATCCCATGCTACTGGTTGCATATGAAAAATCAGCACATGGCTCATCTGGCTTGAAAATTAGTTTCTGTTTACTGGACAGCTAGTACACAAGCACAGATCAGCAAGCAAACAGTAAGACAAACTAATTAGAAGCAATATTCTATATTTAATGCGTTTGTTTCCAAAACTGCCATGTATTTGACATCTAAATATCAGGGATTTTTACCCATCTGGTTAAAACTATTCTAAATGTAATACAATTATTTTTTATTTCTTGGAGAAAATCAGCCATATGTAGTGTTTCCATTTATCTTTTAGTAGCTGAATTTCTCTCCTTTGGTCAGGACAGACGGGCCACATAAATTTGTGGCAAAATTCCTATCACAGCTGTAATCAGTGTTTTTCTAAGCTGTAACTCTAATTCACGCTGAGATAGCAACTTCTGAATGATGAAAGATTTGAAATTGCCTGATTTTAGAAATATCTAAAAAGAAAGGATTTCCCCAACCTGGCTAAGATGACATATTGGCAGTTACAAATGCAACATGAGAAAACTCACATTGTTAAATATATTTGGGCAGACCTCTCCCCTACTCCCTTTGCACAGCCTGTATAGGTATTTTTGTTACTAGTCTGTTGGATAAGCAAGTTCTAAGCATGTGTAAAGCCAGGAAATCCATTCCTACATCCATCTCCACACAGGCCAAGACAGAAGGGGACCATAAAGTTCATCTAGTATGGCATAATGCATAATATCCTCCAGTGAGTTCAGCCTAGAGAGTTCCTTGAGCAGGTTGGGGTACAGAGATTTAAGTGGGAAATAAGGACAGAGTAATAGCTGCATGATGGCTCCTTGACAATGAAAAGAACTCTACTTTTCTATTTCTGATTAGAATAATAAATTCTGGCTGGTCTGCTACTGAGCATATTTATATGTCTATGCTCCTGCACCCTTCCCAGCTTTGTGGTATGTGCAGAGTTCTACTCTTTCCATGCACTTTTTAACATAAGAGGGTGAAATAAAAATTACAAAATATAAACCAGAATTTTATTTTAAACCAGACTTAGAAATACATATGAAAAAACTTGCCTCAGGCACATTTCATTTTTTACTGACAGTTTAACTAGTGGTAGTGTAGTGATACACTGAGGAGAATTACAACAGCTTTAACATCACGAAACAAGTTAAGTCACTTTTCCTAGTTGCTTATAGAAAAACAGGGTAGATCAAATTCTTAAATAGGAGTTTCACAGCTTCAAAGCTAGTAAAATGCAGCTTAGTCCAGTAAACAAGAAATAGAATACTTTTCCTTTTATAACTGTTTGCAGCTTACACAGCGTCTGGTACCAGTGCTTTTGAACATGAGCTGGTCAAGGCACTCAGAGGGAAGGATACCTGAAACCCATCCCCCTTGGGAAGGCAAGAATGGAGTCATACAATCATATCCCATTAGTCAAAACACATATGGCATCCACTAGTACTAAGAGGGTACTGAAGTCCCCACTGCACTCCCCAGTAAATCTGCACATGGAGATTATACTGAAAATCCATTTAATCACCATCCTCTACTGGAAGAGGAACCATTCATTAAAATAAAACAGGCCAAAGAAAACCAAAACCACCACAAAAACATCAAATAAAAAACAACAGAACAGAAAAAAATCCAGCTGTGTCTTGTATGTCAGAGATACAAATGCATGCTCAGAAGTGCAGTGGCAGTATCACAGCAGTGGACTGATTCATCACTAATTCAAGAAGGGCCAAGAAAATCAGGTTTTCCAGAAGCAATCAGAATCATTAGCCAACACGTGCACAGATAAAGAAGGGAGAAAGGAGGAGAAGAAATTCCTCTGGATTTTCATCCTTGTCAATATGAGAAAGCTTCACAAGAAACTCGGGCTGGAAGGCAACTTGGTTTATTTGTGATTTTTAACAATGGGTGAAGAGTACAATGAAGACAGTGACCATCAAGCAGGCAGACTTCATAAGTCTAGAAAATAAGTAGGTCAAATTGCAGAGAAAATGCAAACCTAAAAAGGAACAGAAAAGGGTTTAGATGAACTAGTAGTTTTCATATAGAAATTACATTATGATCATTTGCAATTCTGCCCTTGATAAAGAGTAGGCAATACAGTGAGAGACCAATTGAGCTTTGCTGAGCTCAAACAGAAAAATCAGACTACAAAGTGCAAATAAGTTCTGATTTCTATTGACAAGTCTAAAAGAACACAGGATGCAGGGACACTCAGAAAAGGGTCAAGTGCAGGATGAGACACAACTGGGAAGGGATGCCAATGATAACAAGAGATTGCTCTGCAAACATTACTGTAAGAAACACCTAAGAATGTGGTCATGTCTTGTTACTCAGCAGAGAAGTAAAATTATATGCAGAGTATGAATTAATTCTAGATGTTTATTGATTTGTTTGGGGTTTTTTTGCACTAACTTTCATCATTAATGTCACTTAAAAGCTGCAGTTACTATTCCTTTTAGCTTACTGCTTCTAAATCATCTGGGCTAAATTTAATACCTCTGTCATTTTAAAAATATCATAATTCTGTGTTGATATTATCATCACCAATAAGAAGTGTCAGGTAATGTATTAGTTAACAGGCTGCTGAGTGCATAGTGTATGAGAGAGAGAGCTATGTGAACAAGGTCATAGCACAAATGTACCTGAAGGTGCAGTGGCTCCTGGGACAATGCTGAAGGCAAACTTGATGAAGTACATATCCCTCCTACCTGTGTGACAAAGCTGTGCTCTTGAATGGAACTAACCAACTTCCAAAAAAGCTCAGGGTGTATGCACATTCATACAGTGTGCAGAGACAGGAAACCAAGCCCTGGAATAAAACAGGAAATGCATCAAATGACAGGACGTATCTTCACTGCCAAGAACTAGGAGAGAATAAGCAAATGACAGACAAAAAGAAGAAGGTTAGTGACTATCTTTGAAAATAGGGCTAAAGGGGAAAAAAAAAGGAGAGGACTTGTAGACCACTCAGCCTAGAAAAATACAGGAGTAAGTAAGTAATATTTAGCACTTAGGAAAGAACAAAAAGATTACCACTAGCCAAGATGTATCAGTAGTTTGTCACAGGTAGTATAATTTACTGCTGGGATATAGTAACAGGTCTTATGGATGGATGACAAGCAATGCCAGCTATATTTTAGTGTGGCTTTGTTATCATCTCAGGTAACATTCTCACAAGCTACCAGTGAATAAATGAGTTAGGAGAAACAAGCACCATATGAATGTGAAACTGCAAAGTTGAACTTGGGGGTAGTTATATACCAAAACAGAAAAAAACACTGAGTTGTGTTCCACAGGATTTTGTCCCAAATCTGATGTCATTTAATACTTTCATTAACAACTCAGCAGAATGGAGCATAGACTTACTAAACTTGCAGGGACATAAAGTTATGCAAACTAAAACCGTATCAAGAGAACAGGACTTCAAAACACTATTGCCTGGAGAAATGAAATTAAGGATTTGAATAAGGAATGGTCAGAAGCTCTTTGCTGTAGCAAAACAATTATCTGAACCCTCAGAGAATGGGGAATAACTGATTAGAGAACAGTTCTTCAGAAAGTCATTTGGGATCATATTGGATCATAAACCAAACACAATAACAACATGTTGTTGCATAAAAAGTCATCATTACAGAGGGACAGATTATCCTAGTGACATGGATAGGGAAACAGAGAGAAGCAGAATGAGAATACGAAATCTTCGCTGAAAGAAACGTTTAAAAGCAAGCAAAACACTAGTTTATTCTCTTTTTTGATGTTCCAGCCATGCTCCTTCCAGCCTAGCATTTCTATGATCCTATTCTGCTGGCAAAGCACAAGGAAGCAAAGCCAATGTTACATCAGCTTCAGAATTAGTAATTCTGCTGGTGCATAAAATATCTTCTGCTTACTAATCCAATATAGATAACAAATCAAGAAGAAAAATTAGATTTTCCTCCAACAGTGTACTACAAAATAGAGAGAAGCAATACGAGGAAATAAATCAGTTGTAAAATAATAGAGATATGCCCAACTTACCACCTGCAGATATTGCCTTGTAAATCCATATAGAAATGCTTCCCATGTCTTAAATACATATATGTGTATGTATAACCTTATATGCAAATACAGCAGTTACATTCTTCCCTTTGGGCATCTAGTATATTTTAAACTGTTTCCTTTCTAACTTAACAAAGTTTTGTGCATTTTCATTTACTGCCTTTTTTACATCCAAATGCTGTCTGACATAAATCCAAGCTAAAAGGTTCTTGACTCAAATGACGAAACATTCCACAACAAATTTTACATAGTTTTTTTTTATTCTGTGTGGAAGCCTCAGATACTAGAATAGGCAATACAGGCATACCTAAATTAGTATTTTCAGTTTTGTAAAATATTGCTGAGAAATTCTAGAGTGCTATTATGAAAAATTATTATTTCTGAAATGTAATGTATGAATGTAGTGCAATTTAAAAAAAGTAAGAAGATAAATAATTTGAAAATAATTCCCCAGGCAGCAGAAAAATACACTCCTCCAAGAAGAATCATCTACATGTTTTACTACCTCAATATAACAAAGCAAGCTTTGCTTCTCATAAGAATGTGATTAAGTCAAGACAAGAATGCAGCCTGGCATTGTACAGGAGTCAGTAAAATACTATTTTTAGAGTCCTTTAATGGCTACTTCTTTTATTGTTAAATACAAGCAAACACTCGCTGCAAAACGCTGTGTAAGCATTCAGTGATTTTCTGCTAAGGGGCAAATGATGTAACTGATTTATTGCCTTGAGATAAAGAAATGCTTAAGATAGATAAATGCTAGGGCAGGAGGCATAATTACTGGGCACCAATCTTGTTTTTTAAGACAGAAAGATAATTTGTTAATAATTTTTTCAAGGTATATTATTTGCAATTACCAACAAATATTCAAACACGTAATTACATAGAAAGACCGCAGAAGCATGTAATGAAGATGCATCAAAAGCCACCCATCCAGCCTTTCTGGCTGAAAAAGTGACATTTCTATTCAGAAACCATCTACACTACATTGATCAACTACATAAATATCTCTGCAGTTGCAAAACACAATTAATTAGATGTCTAATAATCCCAGATGGAAAGCTCTCCTATCAAATATTTTTCTTTCAAGTATGAGGTGTTCTGGGATCAAAATCTAGAATTCTCCCAATTTCTTTCCAAAGTCTCATTAAAACAGTAGGAATAATGACTGATCTTTAAACTGCCTAAACCTTGAAAGATCATCCAGAGAAACTGAAGGCTGAAAAGGAATCCCAAGAGGAACATTTCAAATTCCCAAGTGTTAGGGTACTACAGCTAGCTCCTTGAATTATATTTAACACAAACATATGAACTGTCTAGGTGGCTCAGTGATCAAAAACATGAAGGAGTTGATGATGAAAAGCAAAGGCACAGGTTGTTCACAGATGAGACATCAGACAAGTTACCAAAGACTGTAGACAGGATCTCCCCTAGCACAGGGTAAAAAGCAGGGTAGGAATGCATTATAGCAAATGGACTGAGAGGAAGAATATAGAATGTATAGCAGTCAATACACTAAAAATGGGACCTTAAGTAACAATCCTCATCTGAAAGGAGTTATTGCTTAATAAGAAAAAATGAAAAAGTACCCACATATTGTTAACAACTTCTGGACTCAAGAGACCCTGCCTTCTACTTTCCAGGAACAGTGATCAACTTGTGTGCTCTGGTTTTGCTTGGGATAGAGTTAATTTTCTTCACAGCAGCAAGTACGGCGCTGTGTTTTGGATATGTGTTGGAAACAGTGCTGATAAGTCAGGGATGTTTTTGTTATTGCTGGGCAATAACAGAATAAAGGCCTTTTCTGCTCCTCACCCACCCCACCAGTGAGGAGGCTGGGGGGGCACAAGGAAGTGGGAGGGGACAAAGCCAGGACAGCTGACCCCAAGTGACCACAGAGATATTCCACATCATATGGCTTTGGGCTCAGCATATACAGCTGGAGGAAGAAAAGGAAGTGGGGGGGATATTCAGAGTGATGGTGTGTACCTTCCCAAGTCACTGTTATGTGTGATGGAGCCCTGCTTTCCTGGGGATGGCTGAACACCTGCCTGCCCTTGGTGAATAAACTCCTTGCTTTGCTTTGCTTGTGGCTTTTTCTTTCCCTATTAAAGTGTCTTTATTCAACTCAGGAGTTTTCTCACTTTTACTCTTCTGATTGTCTCCCTCCCACTGTGCAGGCAGTGAGCGAGAGGCTCTGTAGGGCTGAGCCGCCAGCTGGGGTTAAACCACGACAAAAAATTCCTTATCACAGAGAGCAAAAACCCTACATGTAAGAGAAAGCAAATAAATCCTAATAAACAGAAGAGGATGAAGGTGCAGTGGCCTGTAAGCCAGCAGACTTAGATCAACACATCAAGAATTTCATGTGTTTTGCCATTTACATATTTTGTAGGTAATAGCCAAATCAAGAAGAAAGAAGGTGAATAAGCAATTACTAATTCAATTTAGGTTTTTCAGTTAAATATTTGAAGTTTGATAAAATAGGTCATGGTCTTCGTTTCAAATAGCCCTTCTTCCAGCTGACTTTCTCATTGCTAAAAATTTTCGTCTAAAAATGAATTAAAGACATACCCTCTGTAGTAGGGTATTACATGTATGCCAAAAATAAAAACTCCATTATTAAAGAATTTATAGTCTTCAAAGGTAAGGTCAAAGAAACAATCAAGAACCTGGATGTAACACATTATGAAGAAGTTTTAAAAGGCATACAATAATGTAACTTGGTAAGTCAAAAACTCAATTTCACCTACATGTTGTGCTATAGTTGGGAAAACAAATAGCAGGACTGACAAAATACAAAGTCATAACTTTGTCAACAAAATTTGACATCTCCTATATAAATTTCAGCACAGCCTTTTAGTCTTAAATTGTTCAAAAATTGTCCCCATTACTTAAGTATTGCAGAATTATTAAAGCTGCTGTCTTGAATCAGTGAGGTATTTGCAAAGACTGTTAAGACTGACAGCATGGATGCTATGATGCTCTTTGCATCCATGAAGTACAACAGCACAGTAATCTAATATGGAATTTGACAGTACTACCTATTTTAAGTTTGACAATTAAGGACAGAATCAACTGCAATCACAGATGAGATTGGCAGGATTATTTTATGGTTTAATAAAAGAAATGACACTTCTTTCCTCTCTTTAATGAAGACTAGGCAGGGGCAGAGGAGGTTGAAAAGCATTGAGAATTACCATAGTAACTTGTTGTGACAGAGTTTACAAAAAGAACATTAAAAACTTCTGGAAATCAAAATAACTTGGACACATTTTTACTCTAACCACTTCCATTTTACGCACACTACTGTTAATAAAATACAAGCACTACTCAAAATTTAACTGCCATGGACTGATCTTACTGCAATTATTTGCAGTTTCTCAACCTCTGCATGCACACCAAGTTTTCACAGAGTACACCCAGTTATGTCAGTACTAAATTGCTGGCTCCACCTAGTGTTGTTCATGCCCTATTCCTATTTTGTCATAACACAGAGTAGTGCACTACTTCTGCTTGCTCCCTGGAAAAGCATGCTTCACCCACCTCACACACAGAACTGTGCACATCCCGAGCTTCATTTTCACCAGCACTGACTATGAACAGCTCCCATGGCCTCTCTTTTATAAAATAAACCCTTCCTTCCTTCAAAACAACAAAGTACAGCTTTTAAAATCTTGTGGAGACAGAAAAGGATGCCGGAAGTCTTCTGGTAATTTATTCAGAACACACTTTGATTCCACTAATGAGGTAGCATTGCTTTTAGTGTGACAGTCCCTTTCAGGCCTAGTTGTTGTTTCTCAGAAAAACTGTTCCTCCAATATGGACTAACGTTAAGTAATAGCAGATGGCACATCTATTCTTATTGTCTTTTCCTGGGAAAAGGATAGCTGTCTGGATAACACTTCTATTTGGTATCTATGAAGCTTTTAATCCAAAATGATTTTAGGTTGCATTTTACCTACCCCGACTGAAGCAACAGCTCCGCTGTAGTCTGGGCTGTGGCAGAATTGCAATGCAGACAGGCTGACTCACACAGTTTGAATGTAACAAAGTTTCATTATGAAGGAAGTTTTACATTTCCCAAATGATACAATTATTTTTACTCAGCTCACCAAAATACAAGTTGCAGTAACATTTAGATCTAGAATAACCAGACTTAGTATCTGCAGACCAGAAGATACTTTTTTTCTTAAAAGCACCAACATGTAAATTTGTATTTTAATCTTCTAAAAATCCTACAGCAGAGTAATCAGCAAGTAAGCAGACACAGCAGTTTTGAATACTTCTGAGTGGCTGAAGAGAAGCAAAACCTTCTTCACACAATAATAACTACCAGAGCTGAAGCCTACAGTTTCCGTCACAGAAAAACAAATCTTGTGCTACTGTCCTTTGACACAGTCTCCTCACTGGAGTCCTTCACCTGGAATTCACATTCCAGAGCCTGAAGAGTTTGCATGATTGTCCTCCAGGACGCGCTGATCCTACTGACTTTGTGATATCACTTTGTGATAACAGGTTTAGTGGCACGGAGTGAAAGGGAAAACCTGGATCACTCTGCTGGCTCAAGAACTCCTCCAGAAACATTCTCTGCAGGTCCTTAAAAGGTGTGGCACTTAAGACTGCCAGGTTGTTTTCTTTCAGAACTCACACCTAAGAGCCAGAAAACATCTTCAAATTCTGAGTCTCATTTTATTCGGGTACACTGTTTGTTTGTGACAGCACTATTGTTCACCTTATAGTGGTTTACAATAAGCTAGTTAGTAACAGTCTCTGTTTTGGTTTTAGTCATTATATCTATAGGTTTTTAAGCTGTTCACTTTATAAGCATTAAGACAAATAAATAAATAGAAAAATCCATTTAAAGACAATGCACACTTACCTGTAAGCATTAATGTAATCCTTTCTGTGTTGTAGAAGGAAATCTTTCAGCTTTCCAATATGAGAAATCTAAATGAATAGAAATCATAATTAAATTTCAGATGATTATTTTATGTTTAAAGTTTAGTATTCCACACGTCAAATGTGAATACTTAAAATTTTTATTCTATAATTAAATAGAATAATAAAATGTACTCTTCTATATTAGAATTTTCACATTTTCCAAGTAGTCAATACATAAATATAATCTTAAAGAGATCTGTTGTATGAAGGTCCAGCTTGGAGAACAGTAGTAAAAACAAATGTCTTCTTTCCAAAAAGCATAAACTAAACCGTATATATAACTACAATATTAAACATTAAAAGTATTAAGCATGGTAACACAAAACATTATCTAAATTGTCAATCCAGAATTTAATGACTCCGGAATTTAATGTATGCTTTGGAAATAAATTCATTTTGGAAGACCACACAAGAAATTTTAAAACTCTTTACTGATAAGATATCCATATTCAATTTCAGCTATTAAAGCTTGTAGGGCAAGGTACTGACCCTCCCCCTTCTACTTGTGCCATAATACAGCGACCAGTTTATGCCCAAACTAAAGTAGTAACTCCATCATCTCATAATCACCTGTAAGTTTTGCCAGAGCATATGCCCAAATCAAATTTCCGTTTCTGGATTTCTACCTCACTCTGGATAACTTTTAATATAAATCACTTTATTTTCTTCATTGAGAAATCTTTACAAAGATCTTTCAGAAAGCTGAAAAAAAATCTCAACTTTTGCAAATTTCAGTCTGATTTAAAAGATTTGGTGCAGCATAAGATGCTACTTATTTTAGAGAATGGAGGAACTACAGAAGTTGAGCTTAATTTGCCAGAGAAATGAGAAGACACAATGGAGAGGGGGAAAAGGAGGAGAATTCTATACATTAGCAGAATATATTTTCAGAGGCATGCAGGGGAAACCTTTTTGAGCGATATTCCAAAATATTAATGAATAATTCAGTGTACAAAAAGCATGCAAGGAATTTTGCAAAACAATAGTTGTTTTAGTTTACAATAAATATGGTTTACTCTATGTATCTGGGAAAAAGCATCAGAAACTGTTCAAGTCCTAAAATCCTATTTTCATGCAAATGATCTTTGCAATTAAACAAACAAAAAAAACCACAGAGAAAGAACACAGAATAGTTTGGATAAATAGAAGATTAATTCCCCCACTTATTTTTTTCCAGAAGGCCCTCTTTGAAAAAAGGTACGAGGAAAAAAATGTACTTAGTAAGACCACAGTAAACTGTACAATGCAAGATAAGTGTTTCCTTGTGCAAATCAATAGACATCCATTTCCCTATTA
Source organism: Origma solitaria (assembly GCA_013397895.1). Classification (NCBI taxonomy): domain Eukaryota; kingdom Metazoa; phylum Chordata; class Aves; order Passeriformes; family Acanthizidae; genus Origma; species Origma solitaria. Next base: position 559,947 of record VZRL01004627.1, read on the forward strand.
TTATTTGCTCTGTTTCAGTTTTACTATAATTCATCATATCGGAAAAGGATTTTCCCAGTTTTCATGTTTCAAGTTTTCTGTGTGCTTAACACAGGGAATTTCATCCCATTCATAGCAAACTGAGTTCTGTCAGTACCTTCAGGATATCCAAAGTTTCCAAAAGTGTACTAACACTACTATACATAGTAAGAAGGGAAATACTGCAATTGCTACAAGACCAGTGAGGCACAAAGATGAAGCTAAACCATTCTACAGATGTTCCTTCTCATCTCCACTTGAACTTATTACTTGTACAGTAATCTCTTTCTCAGCTCAGACTTGGTATGTCATCAAATTTTCTGAATAGGTAAATCAAGCTTCACTATGAAAGCAAAACATTTAAAAGTTATACAGCGTCCCAGTGGGACAAAAATACTTAATAGGCAGAAAGAAAATAATACAGAGGACAGAACAAATGTAAAATCATAAACATTTTGAAACATTTACACCAATGCATGAGCACACACTAAACTAGAAAATAGATTAGCAGAATTTTGTGAGCAATAAATCCTAATATTACTGCAACAGCTACAATTTAGGAGTGATTATCAAGCAGAAAGAATCAGAATGACAAGCAAGAACACTGTCTTACAGTAATTAATTCATCTAGTCACAAAGAGCATTCTATTTAGGCTAAAATTGTCATCATGTGTTTGAATTGCACTGACCCCACTTTGCCTCTCCTTCATTTGTAAAGCTATTTTCATGAATTTAGAATGACACCATTATGCCCATACTCGCATCAAGCTCTTAGTTCCCAAGATTTGCATCAGAAGTGAGACTTCTTGTTCTAGTTTCCCTCAAATTCTAACAGCATCTGCAATTCTGCACTGCTGATATTTCTTTTGCCTTTTCTTACCATGTACTACTGGCACAGATTTGAATTAAGTTTTTCATAACCATATCAACAAAAATAACATTTTTTATTAAAAAGAAGGTCTCACTACTATTAAAGGGCGGGAATGTTAATTTTATTTTTAAAAATTGTTTTTTTGTATGATGCCTGATTTTCTGTAGACACAAAATATCCCTTATTATACAAACAGAAACCTTGAAGATATCTCCAGGGTCATGAATTTGCAATTATTTTGGGGTTATCAGAGGCCCACCACACATTCTTTACAAAATTATCAAGATCCAGCCTAAAGGTAAGAAAGCTTCTCCCTACTGCAACTGAGTGGTTTTATTAGAATTCTATTGCTCTTATTACAAATAAGAACTTGTCTAATTTCCAGGTTTCCTGATTACCAACATCTGTCTGTTCTTGCTTCAAAAAAGGGTCCTTTCCCCTAAAAACTCTGCTTCTCTGTATGTGTGTTTGACTTTACTGCCGATAATTCTATCTATCCATCCATCCATCTCTAATTTTTGTAGCCCAGACAAATGACCCCAAGCTTCTAGTTCCTTCTCCTGAAACAGTTCTGAAGTTGCCGAACCCACAGCTTTCCTTTGCATTTTTTCCAGTTTCTATCCATCAGTTTCCAATGTAGATGACTAGAAAGGCTTTCACTGGTGTTGGTTACTTTGTAATTATTTCTGCTGGAAACACCTTTTTTTAACCTACTATTTTTTTTAGTTCCCAGTAAGTATCTTGCCTTTACCCCACTGGCCCACGGCTTTTTCCTTATAAATTCAGTCTAGAGTCCACGACTAATCTATTCTTAATCTATACTCCAGTTGCATGACAAATCCACATTTTTTGCCAATTTTCTTTTTATTGAAATAGCTAAAGAATATTGCAACTTTCAGAGGGTTTTAATACCATTAGTAATTCATTGTGAATTTGGCCAAACTTAACTTTATCTCTGTAAAAAAGTGTTCCCTTCTGCCACAGTTTTCTTGGCCATTCTGCCTTTCCCACTCTTGCTTTTCACTGCCTCTGGGATAATTTTTTGTATCTTCTCTAATTAATCTTTCAAGTAGATTTAGTAGAATTTTAAATCCCACATGCATTTCAGCACACTTGTTTTTCCACTCCATTTACCCATCCATCATAACTTCAACTTCCAATTTGCTCTACATGCCTGTTTTCAAAACATTTATACCACCAGTTGACACAGGTGTCAAAAGGATAGATGAAAGCAATTTGAAGAAGCACAAACACATCTGAGTATCGGCCTCTCATCATGGTTTTCATTCTTTGCATCTGGAAATTGGCTTTCTTTCTCTCCGAAAGTCTGGAGCAGAGAAATAAGCCTTTCCTGCAACCCTGAAATAAAGAAATTAATTCCTTCTTTCCCCGCCCCCACAGGGATAGGAGGGCTCAGAGAAAGGCCCTTCGTAGTTGCAGCACTCTTGCGCTACAGTAAGACCAAACTTACCTTACAGGAAAGAACACTGCTAAATTTCCAAATAACTTGGAGAATCAGGGGAATAAAATACCTTTCCTCACAATATTGTGAGCACCAGCTATACCATTATAGCAACAGCATCTTCTTGAGCTTCTGTTCACTACCAGAATATGGAGGGTTAAGCTCCTTCTGATAAGGAAGATCACTTAGGAAACTCCAGGCTCTCCCTCTTCTCTTCCCATTCCCACTGGCACACCCTTGAGGGTTAATACCACACCCCAAAACACTGAAATCACTTTTTTTTCCAATTACTCTTTTGAAAAGAATTTGTTTCTTTCATTTCAGTTCCACAAATACCTGTATCAGCACAAGGGAGAGCAGGAGCTGAATAGCACCACTAGGGAACTTCCTACGGATGCATCTTGCCATGAATGGATAAGGTATATTTAATTACAACTTAAGAAATTCAACATGATAACCTCCTAAGCTCAGGTACTGAATCTGGAGACTCCAGGTGTTATTTAAAAACTCCCAAATGCAGCTCTGATAATGAAAACCCAATTGATTCTCTATAGTGAAGCAGCAGCAGTTTGCCACTGTGTGGCAACAAAAGCATCAACATTGTACAAGAGAAAAACACTATAAATTCACATTAAAGCCTGTAGCATAACTTCTTTTAAAAGAAGTTACTTTGGGTTCCAGTTTGCACTTGGTCCTCACTGTAAACTATCTCTTTAATACATAGATCTGTGCTTTGTTGCCACTATGGATTTTTTCAAACAACTCTTATTAAAACATAAAAGCAATTACTGCATCTAATGCAGGTCCAACACAAAAGGAAGCTGTGAATGGCTGCCATCTGCTACCACAGGTGGCATGCATAGCTCTATTTATACTTGGGGCCTGCACTAGAAATGGTAGATGTTCCTCTGTTTAGAGATTTTTCTAATGATTTCAGAGCAGGCTATGTTATTTAAAAAGATGAGAAACAGGAAAGCATTGCCTCCAAAGCAGCATCTTGATGAGATGCACAGACTTTAAAACGAAGGCGCTGACTGTACTTCCTTCAGTCTCTTAGCAATACATACAGCATTTCTTTCCACTCCCAACAAAGAATTGATCACTCATGAAACAGTAGGTTCCAATTTGCATGCGTTTAACCCACTGCAAGAAGAAGCAGCATTGTTTACGATTAAAATGATTGGAGTAGGTTCCCGTGACATATTGTAGAGAGAATTCAACCGTGCTGAATAGTCATTTTCATTGAACAAATATAGCATTTTATCAAATTTTCTCTTCCATCAGAACAATACACAACTATTTCCTACCATATAAAATTGACTGTTACACTTCACGCTGTATTGCCACTCGGAATATTTTAAAAGATGTACTTTGTTAAAGGAAACTTTAAAAATTACTTAAAACCAAAACATAATAGAAAGCCTTTTGTAAAAGTCATGAGAGACATGGTATTTACTGTTGATTCAGCATCACTAACAAGCATTGCTGACTATAGTGCCTTATTAACCCTAAAAACAGGGGGGAAAAAACCCACACAAAATTTTACATTTAATTTTTCAATATGTTTGAAAAATATTATCTCCAATGTCATACCTCAATAGATTCCATCTACAGATTCCTGAAAAGGTAACCATATTCTATAAGCCCCTTCACAAAAAGTGGAAAATTTAAAATTGTTATAATATTAATATCTAGACACCTATCATGTTGCCAATTCCAAACATATAGTCAAGCTGAACATACCCATTGCCTATTATAATAGAAATTCAAAATTTCAGTGAGACATCAGCTGATGAACAGGAACTGCGTGTTTCTGACTAAAAAAAGTACAGTTTCAGTACTAGGAGGGTATACAGTAACTGGTTTAAGAAATTAAGCTTGATTTTACAGTGTTTAAACCACCTCAACAAAAAACTTTTAAAAAAAAAACCAGGAAATTTTTCATGGTTAATGCATGTAATGAAGAGGTTTTCAGAAATCTTGAATAAAACCTAAACAGAATAGATACTATAAATGGAAGCACAATTTCTATTCAATAAATTTTAAAATTAAGAGCTTTGGCTCGTACCTAAACTATTACAGTTGAAAAGTGGTTAGAAAAGTTTTGATGCAGAAATTACTCCTATAGAGAACCTTTCCAGTACAAACTACCTTTGATTAGATATATGAACTTTTAAAAATACAACACAGCAAAGGCCAGGTCCCACACAGGTTCCTTCTAGGTTATATTTCAAGCACTTTGATTTAAGCCCATTGAATCAACACAGGCTCTTGCTGGATGCTGCTAAGAACTGACAAGATTTTGTTTTTAAAGTACTGTTAACTACGATTCTACATTTCAGACACTGGAACCTTCAAAAGATGAAATTCTATAATTCGCTGGTACAGCGACATGCAACAGAGATCAAACCAATTAAATTAAACGAAAGTTTGAATCGGGAGCCAAAACTCCGAATGTAATCGTGTGAAGACTGTTCTTTAAAGGATTTGTTGGTGAGTTCCCGAGGAGCCATGAGGTGGAGCTGTGCCCCCGGCAGTGACGGCAGGGACACCCTGGCTGCCTCCACATGTCAACCGGGCAGTTTGTAGCTGATTTGTCTCTTGAGGGGATACATTTGGTTTAGGTTTCCCCAGCAAACGTGAAAGTTTCTAAAATAGGTCACGCAGATCAATTGCTCTCGTAATCAGAGACCCAAAAGAGCAAATAATATCTAAACTGTGGCGTGGGGGTGGCCCGGAGCTGGAAGCGGGGAGCAGGAGGCGAGGAGACAGCCAGCCTGGCTACCTCTAATCTCAGGAAAATTGTGACTTTGTTCAGTTTCTGCTTTACATCAGCATATATGTTACAGCAGCACTAACAGGCAGGGAAACATGTCTTATTGCAGTTTATTAGCAGCCTTGCATTTGGAGCAAAAAAATTAATCGAGAATGGGGTGGTCACGTTAATAAAATGTGTGGAGCATGGGATAAGAACATTCAAAACTGAGTTGATTGAATTAAAAGCCAGGAAAAGGAAGACCAAGGCTACTTGAAACTTCAAGGTAAAGATGGTAAAAAATTTTTTAAATATTTTTTTATATGTTCAATATTATCAGTATTTTTCTAATTTAAAATAACTTTTTTTTTTTTTTTTAGAAAATGAAAGCAACATTTTAAGCAATCATTGCAGAAGATTTCAATAGCCATTGTGGAATATTGGAAGTCAAAACCTGTCTGCAGAATACCACAGGCAGTATTTGGTGCACATTAACAAACTGATTAAGAAACCTTTAAACTGCAGTAAGAAGCAAAGCCAATTTCCTGACACCTGGTCTGGAGTAGAAAACACTTTCTTTTGCTTAATATCAAACTATCAAAATGGAAAAGGAAAAAAACACTGTCTTGTACATTAAAACTAAAAAAAAAACCCAGTTAGCTCTAAACCATTTCTCTTTTTTTAAATTTTTCTTTTAGTTCTTTCTTTACTTAACATATTTATATATATACTGCCTATAGTTCAAAAATCATCTCACTGATTTATGCTACTGTCAGTTTACATTGAAATATTTTGCTTCAAAAGTGCCTTTTACAGCTGTATTTGGTTATTTTTACTTTATATTCATTGTTAATTATACAAAATGGAAAAACTGGTAGTAAATAACTCACTATCAGTCTAAAACCCTCACATTTCATCATACTACGCTTTCCATAAAAATAATCCAGAGCTGGTGTAAGATTCAGTCAAATATATAAATGAAAAAATTATTCTTCAATTTTGTGACACAACTGCAAACATTTTTCGTTCAAGACACCTCTAATAAGAGTGAAGTAAAGGTAAGATCCAAGAGCTCAAAAACTCCAGTTCCCCACTGAGACTGAAAGTACCCAATATTATCACTGGATGAAGGTTTCACTGGAGTGTTATTTGGGGATAAGGCTAATGAATGTTTTAAAAATGTGTATAGTATTGACAGCAAACCCCAACTGTACAGAAAAATTACTTTGAAGTCACGGATTTCATTTTTTTTTTTAGGAAATTATCCTAAAATATATTGTATATTCTTAAAACTGTTTTTAATGCTTCGTACTTCAGGCATTTGTAAACACAGGGGAGTCTTATTCTTTTAGGGTAATTACTTACAAATACTGAATTTCAACTCTGAACCAGAACAAAGCAATACACATACACTTTATGATAGAGGTCTGCGTTGATTTTGTCACTGTTTTCTTAGGTCTTGTGGGAACAGACTGGTTTGATACCATCACATACAGAAGTACGTCTAAATATTCTAAAAACGGTCTGTAGAGAGTCAATGGGAACATGAAATGACCTGGAAAAATTAACAGTAGGCTTCCTACAATGTAACATCATGCTAAATGGTTTTAGTGAATAGTTTTCATTTATTCTCAGTGGCAACAAATACCTTCAATCATAAAAAAAGAGCACAACATCTGATTTTAATAAAACTTACTATTTCCCTTTCTCTTGTTTATTGTCAAACTCTAATCATAACTTTCTTTAACATTTATATTTTTACACAATAATCCAAAACCTCATTGACTAAAATATACACCCCACAACAATTGTGGGGAATGTTTTGGTTGAGAAATACAAGGAAATTGGTTGAAATACATATTTGCAATAATTGGCCTTTACCATTGCTGTTCAAAACGCTCCATTTACAACCTTTCAGTAACTGTATTCAGTGTTGCTTGTGTCTTTCTGTAAGAGATATTTTCCTCATCCCTTGTTCTCACAGTCTGAGCTTATTTTAGTACTATGTTTTATTGACTCAAAGATGTTTTACGATATAAAGAGAGCTTTCCAGCCTCATTTAACAGATACACTCAGTAGTAAACGGTTACCCTTTCCGACCATTATTACGAAATCTTCTGATTTTCTGAAAACTTTGTGCAGTGCAATTCAGAGAGTGCATGTGCTTCACTTCGGGACCAAGCTGAACCAGCCCCGGTGTAAGGCATCAGAGGGCTGAGCCCAAGGCAGGAGCTGCGCCCGTGGCAGAGCCGCGCCGCTGCTGGGGCGCTCCCTGAAGCCGCGGCCAGAGCTGAGCCTCCCTCACGCTCCGCAGTCCCTCATTCCTCTGCCAGGCCCTTCCCACCACGAGTTCTGCATTTTCAGTGTATTTACATTCATACCCATACACTGATACAGAGCATGAACTGACACAACACCTACTCTGTCCCAAAATCCTACAATTCTAGTCAGATATTATTCAGAGGGGCAAGCATTTTCCTGGATTTTCATCACTGGTACAATAATGTTCTTAGCGCAAAAATACTTCTGTTATGTCTCAACATTTTGTGTTATACAGACTGAACATTATTTTATTGGTTGCTCTAGCATTTATATCAAGTAAGTTTCTCCCCCACTAAAACAACAAGCGAACACCCAGTCAGAAATGAGATGTTTATGAATCCTGATGTAAAGAACATGTATAGATCAGGCAGAAAAGCAATACATAAATATACTGGAAATAACTCAATTTGGTACACGTTAAGATTTTAATCCAAGTGCTTTATGCTATCAGCATAAAAATTAAGACAGAGCCCTTTCTGCCCCCTCTTCTCATGTAAGAGGAAACCCCAAGAGCTGGATCCTCTGCCCTGAGTGGCAAGAACTTCCTGAGCCCTGGTAACCGTAAGTCCTTCCATGGCTGATGGGGAGTGATGCACTGATAGAGGCTATTCACATCCTCAGGAAACTCAGACAGAACTTCTCCATTAGGCACACACATCTCCTCAGCCCCACTTCAAATGCTCTGCTTCACTGCCTTTTCTGAGCAAGCCACTACTCCTCTGTTGAAGCACCTAGGAAACAGAACCATTCCAAAAAATATCTCCTCCATCCCTTCTCCACTAATCCTTATAACAGCAAACTGAGGTGAGGAAACATACAGTAGCAAAAAAAAAAAAAAAGATAATCCTTTTAATAATTCTTGGACCAGACAGGACTACTAACAGTTAGTCTGAAATCCACTCTTACAATATTATCCAATTACCTTTATCCTGTCCCTTTCTGAGAAATATGAAAGTCTTATAAAATGATTATCAAGGCAAACCATGACATGTTCTCAACTCTACAGCAAGGGCTAGAAGTTTATCGGAGCACAACGGGGACTAAAAGCATCACAGAACAAAGACACTATTTTGTCCCCACTCGAGAATCTTCTGGCATGACCAAAGTTCAAGAGAATAATCTCTTCCTTTAGAGCACATTGCCCTTCCATATTTCCATTAAGTTAACTACCAAATGACCATTACATTCCCAAGGTAATGTATGAGGTGTCCAAAGAAAGTATCTCTGGACCCCAGGATTTGCTCACCACAAAATGCAATTCTTGTTGGTTTTCATCTACCTAGGGGTATTTTGCTACCAGCTATTTTGCCTATTAAAAAAATGCCCCCACCATGGGGAGAATAATTTCTACCTGAAAAAACAGTCACATAAAAATTTCTCTCTAGAAAGTGCTTGCAGAATTTGTGAGGAGGAAGTTTTAGCTGTAATTAAAAGGGAAATCAATGCTATTCTCTCACATCTGAGTAACACTGAAAAGTCGAAAGTATATTTTTAATCACTGAAAGCAGAAATCCCTGACAAGATTTCAAGTTGTGAAGAAAGGCACTTTTCCTTTCTCACTTTTTCTCAGCCATGAATCTCAGTAAGATTTTTTAAATGTCCACTTCCTGTAATTTTGGTAATTTTAGAGTATAATTATTTTTACATTTTTATGATGCCTTTGGGGTATCATTACAAATATTTTTTAAGCATTTAAACTTAGAAAAATAAAATTAAGTAATAGTTTCTCTTGAGGAGAGACTGTCAGTCCTGTTTTGAATAAACAATCCCTTTTAAAGGCAATCTAGAGATTTATATCCGCTGTAACCATAGGAATTAATCTAGAGTTTAAACAAAATAGAGTAAAACATAATTTATTTAATGAAAATCAGAACGGTGCTATTGCAAATGAAAGTTGGGTTCCTGTTTTTTTAATTCAACAGACATCTTTGTATGCAATTGTAAGATTTTACTTGATGGGCTACTTCTTACAACTTAATCATACTCATTTAACCAATTTGAACAAAGCATTCAGATTTCTGAGTTTTAACTCTACTTGATATAAATGCCAATCACTAAAAAAAGGAAGTTAAGGATTTTCATATTTAAAAAGCTAGAATTAAATATATGAAACATTTTTAATGATAAGAGCAATCATGAGAAACTGCTTTGACATTGCAAGGCCAACAGGAACACTGCACAAAAATTTTTATGAGTTTCTCATATAAAAAGTTTGGGAATCACAGAGAAGAATAAAAATGCACAAACTGGAAAGCATTTTATAGGTCAGGATAGCTAAAAAAAAAAGTTCAGAAATAGTGGTTCCTATAGACTAAGTATTTACAAGTTTGCCTGAAACATTCCAGCATGCTGATCCTCAACAACAATCATATTACTTAAAGAACTTCAAGGTTAAACTAATTAGCATTTATAGGCCAGTTAAGTAAGAGTTAAAAGAGCAACAGCATTTGTTTTATTTTCAAAACGTGAGGAAAAGACGTTCACATGAGGAAACACTGATATGCTTCACAATGTAACATCAAAACAAAAAACACAGCCCAAAACCTAGAAAAATTTCACATCACAAAAGACTGAAATAGTTTCCTGAGGGAACATCTGTAATAGCGACATAAATTTTACAGAAGTTGTGAAAAATACTGAAGTATACAGTAGAATATTCAAAAATTATAATTTAAGAGATAATTTCTCTAACTCCTGTATGTTTTATAATAAACTATTCTGTGGCATTTTTAGTTGTTACATTACCTATATATAAGGCCACCATCTAAGCCTTCCTTGACCATATGAATAGGAAAAAATCAAACCATACCAGAAAAACAATAAAAATAAATAATGTAGTTCAGCCTTATTTACAACTAAACTATGAACTCAATTATTCTATCTATTATACAGTGACAAATACATTACCAAACAAAAGTAAGAAAGTTAAGCTGCTTAAAAGCCTAAAGTTTCTAGAAAGAGAATAAGTGTTCATAAGCCATAGTACAAACTCTGGAGACCTCAAGAAATATGAGCTTCCTGTCCCCTCCTTTTAACTCAGTCTGTAGGCAAGAACAAGAATGATCTAGGAGACACAGCCAAACTGAGGCTCACACAGGCATTACAAAGCTTGGCTTGTAATACAAATGCAAAAGAAGGCACCCATGGAAGTGAACTCTGCAAGACCATGCAAGACACCTTTAAATACAACAGTCCATTCCTGTCTCCTAGTTAATTCACCTGTATCCTGTAATTGGCTACCTCTCCCTGCAACATATTACTAATTTCTGAAAGTATTTTATCTATAGAAAGTCTCAAATTCATAGGAACCCACAACTTCACATAGTAGGTGGCTGTTTGATAGCACACATCGACAGAAAACACACAGTGCGTAAATAGGAAGAGAAACTGAAACAAACAAAAAAAACGAAGACAAAACCGAGACACACAAGAAAAGGAAACAAAATGGTTGTCTGAAATAAAAGGCGTGTACACTGAGATATACCACCACTGTATACCGCTGCATTAAGTCTGAGGTTCCAGTCAGCAGTCAACTCCAAATGGCCTCCAAGAAAAAAGGGCTGTAAACTACATCATTATCCTCATGGCTGCTCACAAAAGGAACACGGTGTCCATTCTGAAATTACTAAGTAACCAGACAGCTGTGAGACAATCCTAGGAAACAAGATGGTGGAGCAGACACTGACATATATTTATTGATGGATTCCTGTTCACAAGCACTTTGCAGTGAGAGCCGCATCAGCTACCCAGCACCTAAGTACCTTGAGATTAGACCACAGTAACCACCAGTGCAATGAAACAGACTGTGCTTACTCTGTAAACTTTGATAGCTTCAGAAGAAAAAAAAATCTATTAAAACACTTATTTTGCAAAATGAATTTGAGTTCTTATTTTACTTGAAACACTCTGCTAGAGAGAATAAAACAGGGATTCATCTGATTTTTTATTTTATAGGCAACATCACTGTTTTTCAACAGTTTGTGGTACACACGTTTCAGAGATACCACCATTTTCACAGAGACCTTCCTTTCACACCTTTCTGCTGAGCTAAATATGGCCACTGCTGTAGCACATAGTGCAAGAAGGAACCATCAAGTGACTAAAACACAACCATGTCAACAAGTAAACACATACAAACTGTCCAGGCGTTTACCCATTAAGCCGTAAAAGTTACTAAGATGCTTTGTGTTAATATTCAGTGTCTATCAAACAGTTTCACTGCCCGTACACAGTGAAGAAATCAATGTTACTTCGGTGTCTTTTGCCATAACAACAACATTACCCAGGTTGGGTTGCAGTAGCTAAACGCTACGGCATTGTGTGGGGAAATAACAGAACAACTGGATGGAAAATACTTGTGTTTCAGCAGACAAGCATACAGAGAAATTGGAGTATCTCTTGTAAGATGGGTATTGGTTTGTGTACAGTTTTCACTCAAGGTTAGAGTAAAATGCTACTGCAATTTGCCACAATGTTTCACAGCTCTTACATGAACTAGTGAACAGTCTCATGTCAAGGGCAGAAGTGATACTACATTTTCCAGTTTCTATTTGGGTTACAAACACCTTATTCAACAAATGTCACACCACTGCTCCTCAATTCTGCTCTGCATTACAGATGAGTCAGAATTACTGAAAAACATTTCATCAGTATGTTTGTGCACTGGCATGAACTTAGGAAGAAAGGTAAAAATGAAGTACCTCCCTGCTGAGGAGCTATCTCACTAGCAACTTTCAGATGAAAATGTTAAGGCTATGAATTACAATTAGAACACAAAAACTTAACACTGTCAAGAGAATTTATGATACAGAGACTGGTCAAGATTAAGTAGTAAATGTCAAGCAGATATCTGACTGCATGAATAGATGGAACAGGAGCTGGTAAAGCTCATAGCAGCACAGGGGTGAATAAATAAGAGAAACATTGAAAAGTGAAGGAAAGGAAGAACTGAAGATAGAAGAGGGGATAAAAACAGAAGCAGAAAGGAATGGTCTGAGGTTAAAGAGTGGAAAAAACCATGAGAAGTAATGTATACCCAAGCTAAAGCATTAATTATATTTTCAGTGCAAATGAGAGACACATAGCAGAGTTAGCATGTATTGGAAGAATGGGACCCTTATTTAGGGTAATAAACCAAAACAATACTAGAAAAACCCAAACCCCATAGTTAATGGGGAAAGAAACAAACCCCCAAATCAATTATTAAATCTCTTAGGATGTAAAAGGTTCTCCTTGAAAGTGCTCAAAATAGCCTAAACAAAACACTGTATGCTATATATGTGCTAGCAAGGAGAGGGTTAACCTGACCTCATGTTTTAATAGCACATTCTACTCCTTGGCACATCAGCATTAGAACCAGAGCATTCCAAAACTGCAATTTTTCCCTGCAGAAACACACAATGATTTCAAATGCCTGTAGCTCTGTCGTATCAATGAAAAAGCATATTGTTGAACACACTCTATAGAAGCGGTGCAGATCCTTAAAGTCAGGATATCTAAACCAGTTTAGAAGATTTTATTTTTGTCCTGAATGTTCTTCAGTCCCCTACAGAGCAATTCAAACATTGCTCCTACATAAGCAACTCAAGTGTCTATCTGACTACAGCATCAATAAGCATGGAACAGACAAAAATGAGTAAAGACAGAAAAATAAAGAGAAGGAAAATAAACTCTTATTGTCTAAATAGAGAGTTTTACTCACGTAACTTTGTTTAGTTCTACTTCCTTGCACTGTATCAAATTAGCTGTACTGTGACAGAATGTAGCTTAAGTAACTCAACATGATTTTTCTTTTATTTAAAATTATTTGAGGAATTTGCACTTTAGAAAATTTTTTAGAAGCTTGCGTTTTATGACTGCATGCATCTTTTTATTGCTTAATTAGTAGCCATTTTTAATGGTAATTAATGATACAAACTGAGTCAAGAAAATGAAAAAGTCCAAAAAGCAAGAGCTGGACAAGACAGGAGAAAAAAAGAAAAAGGAAAAATCGTTTACAAAGATTAGGCTTCACACAAACTGCACTTTGAATTCCTTTGTCTTATACAACAAATCAAATAGCAATAAGAGGAACAAGCCTCCCTTCTGCTGCAGAAAGTGAAACAAGTGACTAGATATTTGCAGGCAACCAAATTATCCTTCTTGTAGTTAACAGTTTCTTGCCTCTTAAATAAACAAGTGTAATGTATAGAAAATCAGCCAAAAATCAGGAAATAAATATAGTAACATAGGCATCAAATAGAGTGAAAATGAAGAAGAAAATACCAACGATAAGAAATCAGTGACACTAAAATTGCAACAGATTTCAACAGAAACCTATGACAAAATACAATACACAGAAGCAGAAAGAAAAGCACATGTCAAAAACATAAGTGTTGGAAGGAACAAATGAAGGCAAAAGAAAGTTACTTTTTTTAAGTAACTGAAACAGGAGAAAATGGGTGACTACAGAAGTACCTCAATTTTTTTCCAAAGTCAATTCCAGGGATTATAATATAGTTAATTTTTCCTTTAGATTTAAAAATGATCTTACAATGGAAATTAAATGCATTTTCTTGAATAGAGGCAGCCAAAAGATGCATGCTCTCAGCCGGGTTGGGAGCGCCTGCTCTGAGGCAGTGGACATGTACAATTATAGGAGCTGACTCAAATGATCTGGTTTGAAAACAGACAACACACAAATATCCACTGAAGCAAGACAGACAAATGCTTTCACTTTTAAAATTTCTCTTTCCATTAAATTGAAAACACAGGTTTTTTTTAATACTGACTGGTTTTATCTTACACTATAACGCAGTGTATGCAATGCACACAGCAGAAAACCTATCACGGAGTGTCAGAACATAGCAGAAAATTAACTAACAGCAGTTCCTTTCAACAGTCACAAAACAAAGACCTTTTCCTAATGAGCAAAGAGGTGGAACTGAATCAACCAACCTTCACTTGGGAAAAACATCGGATGTGGTCATGAAGAATCTTAAGAGAGACTTCAAAACAGTCATTTTTCCTATAAGACAACTTCCGTCTATTGTGGCCAGCATTATTCTTAAGTTACTCTTAGTAGCCTTAGAATTTGGGGTCAGTAGTGTCACTACCCCTTAGAATTAAAATTACCAGATCAGAATAAACACAGTGCTAAAGCTAGACTTCGCATTTCAGGTAACCTTCAGACTACAGGTACTGCCTTAGTTTACTCTCAGAACATACTCATTTCAGCTGTTGGTCTAAAATGCTTTCAGTTCTGAAGTCCTATGCAATACTGAAGCCCTGTAAAATTAATTAGAGCACAAGAAATAGATTCCACATCCTGGCAGTAGCAGCTTTTTCTTAAGAAGCTGTAACATAGATCTATTAAAAATTCAGAAACTTACATCAACCATCCCTACTTTCCATTGCAAAGTCTGATGGTACATTCTATGGCAGCATAAACTTTAATACCGATACGATTGTACAACAGATGATGACATTTGCTATTAGCAACAGCTGAAAGGTCTTCTTGACTCCCGATATGGACTTAGGGCAGGGACAAAAAAAGGATTTCCCAATGCTTTTCTAAATAGGATTTTGATGAAGGACTGAAATTGAAAATTGGATTTCCTGACTTCTGCGTGCATGACGGTCCTTCCTTTTTGAGAAAAAAACTGAAACAACAAACCAGACTGACATTATATACTACTACATTTTCTAGTAATATACTATTACACAATTTGCTTTTAAATTATGATTATGAAAATAATTTTATACATTTCCATATTACCTCTTCAGAACAGTATCACTCATCCAGCAAACTATTAAACACTAAAAAACCAAACCAAACCAAACAAACCAACAAACCAACCAGCCCCCCACCCAAAAAAACCCTCAAAAGACAAATATTAGAGAACTTTTCCCATGCTTAAAAAATATGGAGACAAAATACATTCCATGTAATCTCTTGGGTTTCAGCTTTACAGGCAACACAACATACATTAGATCATTTTTTTCTTCAACTGTTACAAGGAAAGCCAATTAAACATCAAAAGACTCCTGCTTGTCAAATTTACTAGTCATTGGAACAGTGTGCCTTATTCATCAAATATGTGTTGACTTGGAAGTCATCATGAACCACATTCTTAACTAATTACAGCAACTGCTACAAAATACTGATTACTATTAAGAATAAGTAAGTGAAACTAAATGCACTAATTATCATAGCCTTCACTTGCCAAGAAACGCCATTTCAACAACAGCACACTGCACAATTAAAAGTTAAAAATAAAGCATTTATTCTGTCCTTAATCATTGCTCCTCCACTGCTACCCAAGAGATCGGAAATGTACTGCTGTAACAACCCAAGCCCTGCGCACTGCGCTGGATTCTGCAAACCACACAGCTCTGCAGCAAAGAACGCCTGTCAAGAGAAGGCTGCTCTTAGCTGTCCTATAAGTAACAACACCACGTTGGAAACATTATGTCAGACAGCGAAGGCAGCAGGAGATTCCTCTCAGCAACATGTATATTATGTGGTTTGTTCTGCCTGTGGGAGAATATCAGAAGATGCCTGAGCTTCAACTTGGTGGTCAAAGTGATAACTTACACTAACTGCTATGACTTGTGACTGTATGCATCTTTTAACACTGTATGTATGAATGGATAGTTTGCTTGATTTAAAGGAAATTACTAAAATAGTTGAAAATCTATTTCCAGCATAGTTTCTAATCTGTGTCAACTACTGGTAATGTTGCAGTCAGGTAGTCCAGGGTTCATTTTACTAAAAGAGCAAAAAACATCAAAAGAGGGTGTTTTAATCTGAATATTAAATATATGAATATGAGCACAGACATTAAATTACATAATTTTGTTCAGATTCTTTCATAATTTCATTGTAGCAATATTAAAGATTCAAAAGAGCTGTTTTATCCACTTTTTAAAAAATTTAAAATTATTTATACAGTGAACTCTTAGGACTTGGTGCCATTTTATTAACTTCACTGAATAAAAAATGTCGCCATAAACACTAAGTCAACAAATAAAATCCTTCATGATCTAGCAACTAGGTAGCAAAATAAATCGTTTAAAAACTATCAAATGACACTAAAAATAAAATTAGATATAAATTCAAGTTTTAGACTGTGGTCAATTGAGGTCTAGACAAAACCCTATGTTTGTTCACTGCCTAGTCTCCAGTCTGCTCCAAGTTTGAAAAGGTAATTGAACTCAGTCTATAATTACTGGATTAGATACAGATGGGGTCTGTACATTTCAGGGGAGGAAAGAACTGTTTTGATTCATTTTATGATTGCCTGTAAGGTCAAACTTTTCAAAATGTACTTTCATCTGTTAAATAGTTTCTCTAAGTACCAGGGGGACATCTTCAATAACTGATGTTTTAAGCAATTTGAGTCTATCAGATCCACTCTTTGAATGTAATATGCTGTCCATTTTCTAGAATTATAAATGTGCATGTAGGTTAATTGCTACAACTCAGAGAGAGTTTCAAAACTACATTTTTTCAGAAAATTGCAAGTTTTACCCAACAACTCTTATGCATAAATATTTTCGGAATTATTTTGGTTTAGGATAAAGCATATCTTTGAAAATACAAATAAGTAACACAAATTAGAAATGTCCTTACTCATAATGCCTTCCCATTTGGGGAATGCTCTCTTAGGACCCAAGTGAACAATATTTGAATAGTCTCAACTGAATCAGTTCATTTGTTGCAAAATAAAAAAAAAAAAAATTGCGTCTTAATAAAAAATCATAAGGAACACTGGAGACTTCTCTTTCCATAATCTCTTACTTGGCCCTTTGTCCTCACTCTCACTCAAAATGTGAAACAAACAATAAGTGAGCATTAAACCTTCACTCTGCTAAGAATTTTTTGCAAAGTACTTTCTTCAATTCAATCAACCATAACTCTGCAGCCTGTTTCAGTACAACCAGGATTTCATCTTGCATCATTCAATGTCTTGCTTAGTTAACAGTTCAAACGCTCTGCAAAAGGAATCTAGCTCTGCTCTCTGTTAGGGACTCTCAGAGCTACCGTAATAGCAATTTAAAGCAGAAAACACACCATGCAATCAGAAGGCAATATAATAGTTCAGTTCGTAGTCTTAAAAGAGGTAGGAAACTTAATTCCAAACAACTTACTATTCAAGGGTTTCAGTTTATTTGTATTACAACAATCCTCTTGCTTATAAAATTCCAAAAGGAAAGTATTTTTTCATTACAACATACATTTATGTTTAACCAACAACAATATCTCACTGGCAACAATCTCAGACAAACAAGTTATCTTTGTAAGATCTGTATCTAGACATCTATAGAGTTGTTCTGCCAGAGCCTTAGTATTCAAGCACCGGTAATAGGGATAATTGGAACTAGGTTAATATAATCTTCCCCTGTCTCCAAGTGGGCTAATGAAAAAGCATGTTATCTCATGTAATTCCCATGATGAATATTTTATTCGTATTACTTCAAAGTCCTCCACAAAAGGGACAAAACCTGAAGGCAGAACCAACCACCATAAAGCCCCAGCCAAAAGACACATTCTAATAACAGAATTATTTGTATGCTTGCTCAGACAGAATATTGTTATCAGGCTGCACAGAATTCCCACTACCATTTACAAGCCTCACCAAAAGAAGAAAACTGCTTCCGCTGCATTTTCAGAACTGATTGATACAAATCAGTTTGTTCAAAACAGTTCAACCTATAAAATGCCTGCAAGCAGACTATGGATTTCTACAATAGCTCTTTTTTAAACATAAGAGCATCACTAGAAAACATGTATAAAGAAATAACACTGGTCTTTGAAAGAAGTATGCAATTTTACTTAAAAGATAAAATCCATTAATATCTGCATTGTCTTCCTTCCCCCACATTTCTAATGGATGCTTTTAAGTGTATTTCTTTAAAATGGAAATAATACTCATATTAGAATTTATTTGAGGAGCATATGCTTAATTCAGTAAAGTAAGTCTCAATCTTTACTTAAGAGCTATATAGAAAAGGCTTCTTTCTCTGTCATTGCAAGCAACAAACAAAGTTTCCTTCAAAAAATAAACATGCCTAATTTTACCTACAAAATAAAACCATAAGAAATATTTCAAATGTATTGGGGGAACCCACAAACTATTCCTGGAACTACTGTAATTTTTTAGACAATAAATTGTGAAGAAATGGTAAAGTGGTGAAATAGCCAGGCCATAACACCACACATTCTGTATGCTGTAACACGGCAGAAAATAAATACAATATAAGAAGTTATAGTATGTCACATTTTAGACCATCTGATTTTTTTTCCTTTTTTCTTCTCCTTCACATTTTCACTATCCCTAATAAGTATTTTCCTGTATTTGCTGTACAGTCCTTTACATCATATTCAAAATCATAGGAAACAGTACCTGAGCTCTCGTAAGTATTTCTCATCTATACTTGCATGTATTCTGCAATGAGCTAAAAATTTTGGGAACTGAAAACATCATCATGAAAAATGAAGTGTATCCTTACAACAAGCTAGTCTCACTCACATTATGTTGTATCATTGTGCCTTTACACAACCTTTAAAAAAAATAAAGATATCCAATTCATGTATATTAAACTGAGTCAGTATGCAGACTACAGCAATGTGGCACCATTTAATCAACAATCACTGCTCATTGGTTAATGACCCCTTCAATTTATTTTTTTTAAAGAAATCAACTATTTTTGTACATCATTCACCCCCTGAAATCTGTAAGGAAGAAATCTGACAATAAAAAAACATTAAAAAGTGGTTGCTTACTTCACAGCAACAGACTTCGGTGGTAGACTAGGCATCCTGCGAAGTCTAATATGGCTATTTTATTTTAGAAATACTTTAGCATGATTTGTCTCCTATAAGTTCATTTATTATTAAAAATGAAGAGAGAACATTCATACATTTGCACAGTCCAAGGTCAGACTGATCAGAGTCACAGGTCACTGGAGCAATAGTCTGAGATCTGGAAAACCAGTATCCAATTCCTTGCTGTGGTAGGAAGCAGTGTCCCATATGTAAAAAGGAATTCCAGAGCCATCTCTATGCATTAACTCCTGCATTACTTGAGTACCATATGTATTTTGAAATACATGCACTTGACTTAAGAGATTTCAAGTGATGCATAATCTACCAAATCAAGGAGCAGCTGAATCACACCTCAAATAATGTGTACTACTTGCAGAACTGTATCTTATTTTGCTGCTTCATAGGATCCATGAAGAAATCAGAGATTTTTTTTCTTGTGATTATATGTTGTAACAAAATAAGGTTAAAGGATTTCTCACTACAAGGTAGATTTTTCAGACTTTAGATAATTTTTGGAGCTCCTTCTTAAAAAAACCACCAAAACCCAACAAAGCAACATCCCACCACTACAACACTTCTGAAAAAGGTTGACATCAGAACTGGACACAACATTTTGTCATTTTAATAGTGCTCTACACTTTCCCTTTAATTGATAATTCCCTCGATGTTTCATTAAACTTACATCTTACAAAAACTTAAGTTCCTTTATTTTGGTATTGGCTTCTACGTGCAATATTTACTAGGAGCCAAAAAGGCCAAATTATGCCCTACCTCACCCACAATCAGAACCAATAAATGCCATGCTTACACAAGAAAAGGTAATATCATGCCCTAGAATCTTTGCATATACGTAATAATTTTTCTATACAGTTGAATGAGGAATGCCTCAATTTAAATCTACACAAAGGAATACTTTCCTTTGAATATCACAGCAGAAACAACAGCTGGCATCACATTGTCCAGCTGAATAGACCCAAAGAAAATAATCTATAACAAAGACAACTGAAGAAAGCAGAATTTTAAATTAAGCAAAAATTTGTAGCTGTCACTTGAAAACTAGTATGCAGCAAGGTTCTGAAAGAAGAATATCCCAAGAACACACACATCTGTTTAATATTACAAGCCAACTGTCAACATCCTAAGTGAAGTTTTAATTTAATATTTTTTCTTTCTTGATGTTTTACCTTTAGTCAATGCCTTGTGAGAGTATCAGCTTTCTATAAGAAACTGTTAAATATAAAGAAATGTTATTGTAGCATGTTTATAAAATCATAGTTCGAGAACTTTTTATTTTTGTAAGGCCTGACCACAACTTAATTATCTGCAGGACATTCCAAGCTCACAATTGCAAGCTCCAGTTCCCAAGCAATTTTAAACAATATCTACTGTACAGGACATAGAGCACTGCAAATACCACAACATAGTAGTGTTTCGAGAAGTCACCATTAGAGACTTTAGACACGGTTTTTTATTTTCAATAAATATGTTTCTCTACTAATCATTAAATGGTTTTCATCACCACTACATGTTTGTCTTTCACGCCAGCTTGCTATCAGTGTTTATTTTAATATAAGTGAACTAGTCATAAAAAAGGCAGATACAATGCATAATATGCCACATGTAGCACATAAAGTGTCCTAAGAGTAAGCAGCATGTTCTACAGCTCACACACTGTTTTCCTTCTTTTCCAGGAAAGAGCTAGAGTAAAAGCAGGAAAAAAAACTTGTTAAATTGGAGATAGGGGAAAAGTGAGAGCACTAGCTCAGCCAAAAACTCTCAATGGAAGGCTGAAATTTTTTATGAGAGAGAAATCTCAAAAGTCCTGGGAATTCAAAATTGTTTTTATTTTGTAAAAACATCCAAATCACCTGAAAATAGTCAAGGAAAAAATCCGTCATGCAATTACATCCAGATTTTACACATCAATCTGAAAACCAGCAGATGACACAACACTTTTACAACAACTCAGAACTCCAAGAGTCTGTTTCCCTCCCCAAAACATGAAACACTTTGGTTTCAACCCATTACTGACAAACTCCTCTGTTTTCCTACCCTTGTAATCAACTCCCCCCTTTTCTGGAGGCTATGACTGGCTACACTGCACTCATGGGCACGCTGCTGGCAAGGAGACCCCCAGACCACTCATGGTGGGCTCCCGTACAACCTGATGCTCCCTTCTCACCTCCTCTTTTATCTGACAGGCCTCAGGTATGTATTTTATTCCAGGAATCCCCACAAGTCCTGCAGCAATATTATTTCTGGTCTTCTAAATATAGAGAGATTTTACTTTTGACTCAATTAAATATTGGAGGCCTTAGGATTTTTTGCCATAAGAAAAATGGAAAGTTCACTGAATGACCATATTAGAATTCTAATTTGAATATTAGAAAAACACTTCATATTAGAGATCGAATATATTTAGAAGTAAAACCAAAACCTCTTCTCTTATTTTCAACTATTAACCAACATAACATCTGAGAGCTTATGGATATTCCCACAGAACCTCCACCAACATTCACATGAAATCCACTTCACACTTCCCATCCAGATGAAAAACTGGAGAGGTGGGAAACACCAGTCAGTTGCATCTACAGAAATTTCTCTGCAGAAATGAAATATTCAATTTAGAATCAGTGAGATTACATTCGTATTCAAAGCTGTTTAAAAGTCCACCAAAAAAAGGAAATATCCAGTGGGAAATGGCAAGCAATCCCTTAATAGTGGAAAATCAAAGACTGAAAGGAAGCTGGATTACATTTAATTGTATCTGGTTTTTGTTTTGTTAGTTTCTCAAATGCTGGACAACACCTACAGAAATGGAACAGATGCAAATTTGAGTCAATGCAGCACATGTGCTTTTCTACAGCTCTCACCAGCCTCCATCAAAAGGGAAGGCAGAGTCCAACTGAAGGGATAAAGAGACAACAAACACCTGATCACTATAAAATGTAATTTTTTGCCAGACAGAAAGTTTTGACACACCACCCTGAAGTCAGGAAACTCGCATTTTCAAGAAAGTATCTATCATTTAACATTCTATGCAATTATACCACAGCGTAATGTTTTCAACACTAAAGAACATTTTCCTCAAATTGCTGGAAATGATTCATACCTCCAATTTTCACCCTTTAATTGCTCTCACTGCTGAAGCTATCATACCAGGTTTTAATATTTGCCAGTCTGAAAAATATTTTCAAGTATAATGGACTGAAGTTTCAAAGACAGAGCACATAATTGCATAATCTTTCACTGAAGAATTGTATTCTTTTGTCTATGGTGAAACACACAAAAACTTCTTTGACTCATTACCAAAAAATCACAAGCTATCAGCTCAGGATTAAAGCAATAACTAAACTTGATGACCAAATGAGTGTCGATTTCCAAACCACAACTGTTAGTACTACTCATTGAAAACAATGTTGTGCAACTGATTTTTGTGAGAAGTTGCAAAACGCTTATGTTTTGAAACAGCTGCTCCCTGAGATTAGAATTAAACTTTTTTTTGCTGATCACACCTGTGAAGCATAATTAGCATCCTAAATAACAGTTTCTCTTCATTTTATTAATATTGTAATACACTTTAGAGTTCAAACCATTTAACATGTGTGATGACTCAGAAATTGTTTGATAATTGTCACAGAGAAGAAAACTCCTTAGCCCAAGTCTTGATTTAGCAGAAGATAACAGAAGTTACTTTTCTAATGTCCAAGAACACCCCTCTCTACCTAACTGAAGAAGCAGGATACACCATGCACACAGAAAGAAAACTGCAAGATGCTGGGAAGAGCCACAGCTAAGACCTTCTCTGGGCTGCTGTCCACCAAACTTGCTCTATTTTCAAAAAAGCAGAGGAAGAGAATAATTAGACACCTTAGAGTTACCAACTTCCAGGGAAAATTAGCTTTATTTTGGCCTCACTATTAATACCTGGAAAAATAAACCCCAACAGTTACATCTCATAACAAATCACACTGATATTCTTTTGAGTCTGCTTATTTTTATGTTCATTTTTAATTTCTGTCCCAAACAAGAGATTATATTTAAAAATACAGAAATATAGAACCCAAAGCTTGTAACAATGGCACTGTATCAAAGCACTCAAAATAATGAGCTGTTTTTGCTCCAAAATCTTTGATAAAGAACTCAGAGAAACAGCAAAAAGGATAAATGCATCAATTAAATTCACTAACCTGAAGAAAACGTTCTCGCTTTATTCTCCCTTCTTCCATTTCCCTTCCTTTCTTTCCTATTTAGATGAACTATATCATAACCTTGTATCATTTCCTGACATTAATTTTCATTTTTTTACTCATATTTCTACTGCTAATGTTAGACTGTCTCTTCTTCAACCTATATCATTCCGTTTTCTTCCAGCTATGCCTGCTCACTTTCTGTTGTCTTTCCCACTGTATCTCTCCAGCTTTTCAGACATCTCAAGGCCCACCACCTTGCCCCTAACCCATCTTTCTCCTTCAGAGCTCATGCTAATGTAAACCACGTTTAAGAAAAGGAGGCTACCTATGATAAACCTCAGCTTTCTTCCACCTCCTCATGCTCTACAAACTTCCACAAATGTTGTCCTTATTTGTGGCAGGATGACAAAGCAATGACTTGCCAAAGGTGTCAGCTTAATGGAACACCACAGTCAGGAGAGAATTCACAGTTACCAGCTGCAGGATATAACAATTCTTCCAACTCCAAGCCAGGAAAGAAACTCCCACAACCAGCCTGGAAGGAGGTGAGGTGAGGACGAAGACAACATCCTCAAAATGGGAACTGCAGTGTTAGATACTTTTGGACTCCTCAGCACCACATGAGGTCCTGTTAGTCAAAACAAAATTAACAGGCAGCTAAGGAAAGTTGTCTCCCAAGCCAACTTCCAATCCTGCTGTTCAGTTAAATTCAGAAAATAATTCCCATGGAGTTGAGAATGTACTTTCAAACAAACAAACAAAGCAGGGGGGAACAATGACAGACATTTGCATAGACATTTCTCAAAATGCAGGAGTTCGTAACTTTTCCCCTAAGGCCAACCAATATCCTCCCCACTGTTTCTGAAGTGTTTTGCTAAAACCAGAAGCATCATGTGGGGAACATTAGTGATTTGGCATTTAGTCCTAATGCACTGAACAAGGTCAGTATTCCATTCTTCTCCACAAGTATTTTTTTTAAAAAATCTTCAGTCTGCTATTTCCTTAACCAGCTTTTCACATGTTTCTCATCTACTAATTAAAATTATCAACGTCTTTCCCTTCCATCTCTCAGATTAAACTTCTCTAACAGGGATGAAGGAAATGAGAAGTAAAACCAATAAATGCTCATAATAAAAAACTAACATTAACCATAATTTGCACAGGGGAAGAGATAAATCTGAAATATTAGACAGCAGTACACTCTAACCCCCTATTTGAAAAAGAACAATTTAAATTAGATTTTCTGCGTACAACGTGGGAAACGCATGTGCATGTAAATGACTACAAAATAGAGCATCATTGGTGAACTTTGGGGGAAAGAGTGACTGCTCATAACTGCACAGGGGAGGAGGAGTCAGAATTAATCCTAATGACCTCAGCTGTGGGCCCAATTTAACAGAACTTACCTCTCATTAAAAGTTCAAAAGTGAACTGAAATATCATTCACTGTCCAAAATTTGGCACAGTCATTCATTTCTAATAAAGACTCTAATTGGCTATACCACAAGCAGTATATATTTCCCCTGCATCCAAATATTCTCTCATGGGAGTTATTCTTATGTAATCAGTAGAGTCAAAAAATTGTATAAAATAACCTTATTAAATCAGGTTATAACTTTTTAGTTGGAGTATAAAACCAAAACCATTAAAGCACATAATTTTAACCATTTTTGGCCATTTCCCTCATGGCACTAGTCAGTATCAGCTATTCAATTACAACAGAAGCGGTTCACTACATGACCATGCAGTCTTTGATGCTCTGCCTGTGTTCTGCCATAGACTTTAATGGTGCTGTTCTTGGATATGGAAGTTTTAAGGATTAAGTCCCTTTCAGGTCTATTTTAGAACTGGTGAATACATGTCCCATCCCATAAAAGCTATTACAGCAAACTGACTATTTCATTATTTTGTATATTTCTCAGTTTTTTTAAAAGCTCATATATAATATGACCTATTCTGGAGACACCAATCTGAATTTGACTCAGAACAAGCACAGTAATTATTGTATATTCCAATAAAACATTTAATTATTGGCATTTTTATTTTTCTGTACCTTTTACTTTTAGAACAGGGGTGGTGTTACTCCCTGCATCAGCACATTGGTACCTGCCAATCACAGAAGTTATGACAGATCTGAAAGCAGTAGACAGTGGAAAAGCCTGTGGACCTCCCAGTTTGCAAGTCAACTTTTTTCCTATCATATTAGAATTGTACTAAGCACAAGGAATCCTCTGTTTGAAATCTACATCTCTAGATTTCATGTACTCATATTTTTCAAACTTTTTATTTATAAACACCTAGGAATTTTCCAGTGAGGATGTAGACTTGTCTTTCTCTATTAGCGTTGAATACATTACACAATTTCAGCAGCTGAATTTTATTCTTGGTACCTCTTCAAACAATCCTGAATACTCTGAAGGGGATCAGAAAGTATATATGTTTAAAAACACTCCCTTTCAGTTGCGCTATACCAGCAATTACATCATGCTATTCAAGGTGGTCCTCTATAGTCAGTTTGGGGGACCAGCTCCTGGTTTGGGCATTCCTCATGCCTTTTTTAGGCTTTATTTAATGCAGTGACAGTAGTAATGATTAAGCCATAACACCATACACAAACATGCCTACCCTTTTCGTCGCCTAGGGGAATGCTCTAAATACCAAAGGGTACAAAGGTGTGCAGGATTATCTCAAACTTGGGACCAAGGACAAAACACCAGCTCTCCATCTCTTCTAATAGCACTGCTATTTTAAATTATCCCATAGGCTGCATTCCAAACAATGAAATAACTTGGACTTTCACAGGTATGAATGAAAAGCTGTTTTACATAGAGTATGTAAAATTAAAAAAAAAAAATTAAATTAAAAAGTCAACACTGCCCTATGTGTAGCCAAAGCAATCTACTGCAAAAGTCAGGAGGCCTTGTAATTAAAAGGTTTGCTTAAAATTTATATTCAATGTCATTTGTTCTGGCTTTCACAAGACTAGTTTTGGAGACAAGTTTTATGTGGGGCTTTTTCCTCATCATTACACACTTGT
This sequence comes from Origma solitaria, assembly GCA_013397895.1. NCBI lineage: Eukaryota > Metazoa > Chordata > Aves > Passeriformes > Acanthizidae > Origma > Origma solitaria. The sequence continues at coordinate 586,414 of VZRL01004627.1, forward strand.
ACAGAGCAGCAGAACATATTTTTTGTGTGAATATTGGCCTATCGTACCAATTTTTTTTGAAGAATCAGTTAATCATCCTACACAATCTATACACAGAACTTATATGAATAACAGATGTTGCAGCCTCATGAATCTGGCATCCTTATGTGTTCAACAGCTTCAAACATAGGCATTTGATAATTTTGAAATTTTGCATTTAAAGACTTAGAAATATTTAACCTTTCAAATTTTCCATTCTCAAGGATATGTCTTCAAATATGCCTGATATAGCTTTTGAATAATTCATACTCATTTCTCAGCTTTTTGCAAAACCCTAAAGAAGATAATCTCTAAGAGCAAAACAGGGGATTTTACTAATGACTGCAATTAAATCCACCATGAAATTCTGTTTGACCATTAATTTATATTTCTTTCTGTTAATAGGCTATATCAGCCTTGATTCCATTTCTCCGACACATCTTAAACAGTCAACAATCATAAAAAGTTTTTGTTCCGTCAATATTTTAAAATATCTAAGAAGTATATTTGACAGATGATATTCCCAATTGCTCATACTTGCCATAAAAAAGTAACAGGGAAGGCATAGAGTCAGATTTCCTAATACTGTCCTAAAACAGAAGCTCTAATGCCAAATACTTTCCAAAACTGCACTCTTTTAAAACACCTAAAACAACAGATTTAAGGCATTGTAAAGCTGTGTATCAGTGTCACAAAAACTGGGGCTCTGAACTGCTTATGTTTGTCACTGAGCACTTACTGCAAGCCCATTTTTTTTACTGAAATACTTGTGCTCTAATCCTTGAAATTCTTCAGTCATTTGGCTTGATCCCAAACCTGACACCATACCAAGGAACAAATGTATTGGATTTGTGGGGTAAGGTGTTGGTAGTGGGGGGCTAAAGGGGTGGCTGCTGTGAGAAGTTGTCAGACGCTTCCCCCATGTCCAAGAGCCAATGTCAGCTGGCTCCAGGACAGACCTGCTGCTGGCCAAGGACAAGCCCAGCAGCAACAGTGGCTGTGCCTCTGGGATAAAAGAGTCAAGAAGGGGGTGAAAAAGTGTTGCTGCACAGCCGTAACTGCAGCAGAAGAGTGAGAGCATGCTAGAGGAACAGACCTGCAGACACCAAGGTCAGCACAGCAGGTGCAAGAGGTGCTCCAGGTGCCAAAGTAGAGATTACCCTGCAGCCTGTGACGCAGACCACGGCGAGGCAGCTGTGCCCCTGCAGCCCATGGACGTCCAGGATGGAGCAGGCGGATGCCCACAGGCTGCTGTGACCTCGTGAAAAGTTCACACTGTCTCCTGGCAGGACCTGTGGCCCTGTGGAGAGAGAAGTCCACACTGGAGCAGTTTTGCTGGCAGGACCCCATGAGGGACCCACACTGGAGCAGTTCATGGAGGACTGTCTCCTATTGGAGGGACCCCACTCTGGATCAGGAGAACAGTGTGAGCAGTCCTTCCCTGCACGGGAAGGAGCAGTGGAGACAATGTGTGATGAACTGACTGCAGCCTCCACTCCCTGGTACCCCTGTACCACTGCTGGGGAGGAGGTAGAGAACTGGGAGCAGAGTTCAGCCTGGGAAGATGGGAGGAGAGGGGGGAAAATGTTTTTAAGAGTTTGGATTATTTCTTATTATCCTACTTTGATTTGATTGGTAGTAAACTAAACCCATTTTCCCCAATTCAAGTCGGTTTTGCCCATGACCCAACTGTTGACATATCTCTCCATGTCCTTATCTTGACCCATGAGCCTTTCATTCTATTTTGTCTCCCCTGCCCAGACGATGAGGGCAATAATAGAAAGTCTGTCACTGTTACTGTAGCTTTGTCGTAGGGAATCCTTCAACAATAATTTCTTACCTGGGCCTAGTCAATATGCAACTGGTGAAGAGATAGAGAGATGTCAGAACTATTCACTATAAAAAAGGATACGCCACATCACATATCAGACAACCCAGTGGTTGTACAGTGCAGCTGACCGACCAAGAAAAACCCAAACCAAATAAGCAGTGATGGGTCAATGCCGGGGTAACGAAAATCCTTTTAACAATTCAGAGCCATAACATTCATCTTCATTATCACAGTTTAATAACATCACCAGAAACACCAGTCTCTGCAACCAACACTACCATGGTTATAGATCACCTCCTACCATCCTTGTTTTAACAACTTAGTCTCAAATACAAAAACTATCATCACCTCCCCAGAGATTGCAGCAACACAGTATGCCTGAGCATAAAATAGCTCAAAAAAAAAAAATACAAATAATACAGAATGCCGAAATGCTTTCTTCTGATTAACACAAAACACTACGAGCACACATCTCTAAAACGCACAATATTGATTCAAGTCAAAACTCTTACATTCTATCCTCTCTGTGCCTCCTTCAGTCCATCTAAAAAAAAATCATGTTAGGTTTGAGAACGTAAAACAGGAATTTATAACTTTATCTCCCAGGTGCAATGAACCTTTACTATAAATACAGAAGCTGTGTAGGATTACTTGTCACAATTTTGCCAGATTCTTCTCCAAACACTAAGCACTTTCAATCTTCCTTCTTAAACATCACTTAGAGAACGTATACAAAGAAGTCAAAACCCCAAATAATCTCCACAGTCTCTGATCCTACAGCAAAACTCACAGTCCTTCAGGGGCAGAAAGGAGAGAGAGAACATACAATGTATGATAGTTACATCGCTTAACACAGTCCAGCAAAGTGCTCAAACACATGAATGACATGATACAAAACCACTGTGGGATGGGCTAGAGAGATCTCTGATCCTACAACTAAATGCCCACCCACACTCCAGCTGTGCTGCAGCTGTGAGGAACTGGCTGCTGCTCCCAGAGCTTGGAGCACAAGCAACATCAGCACAGCCCTAAGAAAGACCTATGCAAAGCCACCCAGACTATAACGTTGAAAGAAGCAGTTTTGTGTGTAGACTCCATTATTTCACTATTTTCATATTTGCAAGTCAGATGGAGAACTTGCACTAAAGACTTGAGGCTTCTCTAGTTTGGAGAAAAAGAGGCTGAGCGGCAACCTCATTGCTCTACATTTTCCTGAGGAGAGGACATGAAGAAGGAAGTGCCAATCTTTTCCCTCTGGTATCCAGGGACAGGATGACTGGGAATGGTTCAAAGCTCTGCCAAGGTGACTTAGAGACTGGACGTTAGGAAGTACTTTTTAAAGAGTTGATGGTCAAACACTGGAAGAGGCTTCACAGAGAGGTGGTTGATGCTGCAAGTCTGTCACTGTTCAAGAGGCATTTGGACAATGCCCTTAACAATGTGCTTTAACTTTTGCTCAGCCCTGAAGGGGTCAGGCAGTTGGAATAGATGATGGCTGTAGGTCCCTTACAACTAAAATACTCTACTCTGCAACCAAATAAGACATAAAGAAAGTGGTGACTAAGTAGCTTATTCAGGGTCTTCACTGTTATCCTATATGGATTCTTCCCAGCGTCTTTCATTACAAGTTTTACAGACAACACTAGTTAACTATTTGATACCTTCCTCAGATTAAAAAAAATAAACAAAAAATCTGTACATTGACAAGAATTCACCAGCTTTTGGAGAGCTTATAAAAAAGAAATATGTTAAAGAATTAACAGATCTGTCAAAGATTATGTTTCCAAGCCAAGCTACATAGTCTTGGCTGAAGCAACTTGCATTAAACTTTTAATCAAAAGGCAACAACGAAGTACTTGAAAGAGGGTTTGATACATACACAATCAAACGGAACTGTATTTCACTGAAACAAATAGTTAAAATCATAATTTATTTTACTATAAAGATTATTCTTCTAGATGCAGTTTCAGTGTTTTATTCACATGTTAAAATGATGTTCGGTGGTCTGGTGTGTTGTTGGGTCTGTATCGCAAAGGTACAGGAGTTACAGAGCAAGGCCAGTCCATCCCGCTCCTTCTCACTGATCAGCTGTCAACAGGTACCATGCTCACATATGCTTCAGCAACACATTTTAGCTTTTGCTTCTTCTCCAAAGTCATTGTTTATATAAGTACCATTAATTAAAACCATTGTCCCCCTCAGATGGTTCAGGTCATCCCCATTAGCAGTAGCTATTTACTTCACTTGATGATCTTGCAAATTAAACAAAACACTTTTCTCCAAACCTTTGTCCTTTCTATTGTCTGCACAGGGCACTGAGGAAACTCAGAAAGGGTGAAGAGTTCAGAGAGAACTGGGACCTCCCCGTGTGACAGCGGAAGCAACTAAGCCAAAGCCAGCTCGCAGGGAGCAGCATTACAAACGCTGACGAACGCGTGTGCTATGGCAGCGTTCTGTTACGTGGCAGCCGCCGGGAGGAAACACCCGTGCGCACGCAGGCACGGCCCGGAGGGGCGGCGGATCCGCACGGACACAACCGAGCCCCGGCAGGAGGGGCCGCGGAGCCCTCCCGGGACAAGCCGCGCCGCGGGGAAC
>VZRL01004627.1:591209-603680 GCA_013397895.1 Origma solitaria
GGCCCGGGGCCAGCCCCGGTGCCACCCCGCGACAGCAGCGCCCTGCGCAGGGCTGCGAGCCGGAGCCACCCGCGGGACAGCAGCGCCCTGCGCAGGCCTGCGAGCCGGAGCCAGCCCCGGTGTCACCCCTGGGATAAGCAGCGCCCTGCGCAGGGCTGGCAGCCGGGTCCCGGCGGCGCTGCACGGGCAGCCAGCGCTACCGAAACGCCGTGTGAAACACAGAACGTACACAGTGTAACGCCGCCCCGCCAGGGCGTCCTGACAGGTTTCGCCAGCGGTGCTGTGGCAAGGCTGGTTGATTAGAGTTGATTAACACATGTTAACCAGATCTGCACTGGGATCTGGGTAGGCGCTGGTGTGAGACTCCCCTAGGAAATGTCCACAGGTGTGATCGGGCACTGATCTCTGTGGTGACAGTGTCAGGACTCGAGGGAATGGCTGAAGTTGTATCAGGGAGGTTTAGGTCGGATTTTAGAAAAAGGTTCTTCATCCAGAAGGTGGTTGGGCACTGGAACATCTCCCCAGGGCAGTGGTCACAGCACCAAGAGCCTGACAGAGTTCACAAAGATTTGGACAATGCTCTCAAGGACATGGTGTGCCTCCTGGGGGTATCCTTTGTAGGGCCAGGAGCTGGACTCGATGATCCTTGTGGGTCCCTTCCAGCACAGAATATTCTGTGTTTCTGTGATTCCATGTATGTCCCATGATAACACATTCCTGTAGGGATGTAGGATGTGTAGGTGGATCAGCCCGGTTACACCTGGAGTGTGCAGCGATGGTTTCTTCTCCCGCAGAGAAAGCTGACCACCCAGGTCCCCCGGTCTGCCACCACCCTGCACTGGGACCCTGTCACATTAGTACCTGCAAGATACATCACAGTGTTTGTAATCTGATTCCAAAATAAGCTTTGTGAAAGAACCTTTTTTATCGAGGCAACTTTATTATCATGTTCTGTGTGGTAGCCTAGCTATGTGAGATTGCATGGCACAGAGGGGAAAGCTTTTGACCAAATAACTAGTGGTGGTGTTTTGATATATTTGCTTATGCGTACATGTGTGCCATCCAATGCTCAGGGTCCCACCAGACACCATGTAGTTTTTAGCTATCCTTTCACTGGCCAGAAGTACATTGCCTGAGGGTCTCCAAAGAACACAATTTCAAAACCCTACCTCAACCCAGTGGACTGGAACTTAATCAACCAGAACTATTTTCCCTCTCTACTCCAGTGTATCAGGCTTTCTTCTCATGTTGATTACTACTCTGCTTTTAGTTCAGTTCCCTTAGTTATATATTAGTGGTTCACTCATGTTGTAATTAGCATTCATTCATACTTTGTTATTATTGTTCTATTTTAAATTGTGGTTTTATTGTGGTACGGATATGTATTTCTAATTAAAGGAATAAACTGTTTTAAGTCTCTGTCCTCGGTGCTGGATTTACCATGAGAATATATTTAAGGTATTAAATAAGTGGACAATGAAGGAGATTAAAGTTGTCACGCCAGGAATGCCAGCAGTACTTGATTGAACCCTGAGCCAAATGCTTTGCTCTTTCAAGATTAAGAAATTCAGTATAATGATACTTCAGCAAATGGCATGTGTAATAAAACTATGTGAAACACATGCGTACTAAATCATATCCTTTCAGATATGCTTCCTAATATTGATGGATTTTTTTTTCCTTGCATTACCAAAACCAGAGCAGTCACATTTAATAAACTTCCAGGAATGACTTGATCGTACTGGCATCCTAAGTCTTAAACTCCTTGAAGACCCTTCTGAAATATGTTCATGAATGTTACCTGTTAAAGTAATTCTCATGTGTCGTGGTTCTGCCATCCTTATGGTAACTAATAACTCCACATACACATTATTTCACAGGCACTTGCACAGGTAACTTTTTGGCAGTAGAAGGAAGAAGTCCACACCTTGGCTCATGGTAGTATGATTCTAAAAGTGTAGGTGATAGCATTAACCTGTGGGTTTGTGCACGTTCAACTCTATGGTTTGTTCTAATATTTAATGAAGCTAACATTTGCACTCCCTTGGAGTATTCTCATTTAAGTGACCATTGGATAAGAATCTACAGAGTTTTTCCTATTAGAGTGCTGCTTTTTTTAACTTTTAAACTGTAGAAATATGAAAGCTATTTTGAAATTTTGAACTTCACCTTCCCTTCCTGCTTTTAGAAAAAAACAAATGTGTTGGTGCCTATGTCAAGTAATAGTTTAACTATTTTCTAATGAAATTTAAATTCTTTAAAATAACTAGAATACTCTATACATATTTTGACCCCCAAAAAAGGAATCTACCGTTCATTAAAGCAGAGTAAATTTTAACAGACATGCTGTAGTTTACCTCCTAATTTTGCAAAGATTTATACACATATTACACTACTTTGAATATTCCCACCAAGGTCAATGGAACCTCACAAGGCACACACAGTTAAACACCTAACTCTTTTTCTAGATCAGGACCTTAGCTGGAAATTATTTGGGAACAAGATCATGTCTTTATTTTTACTTTTACTTATTTATTTAATTAATAAGTAGTAATGCTTTATGCATGTGACCAGTAGTTACTGAAAAACACCCCAAAACAGTTACAATAATATTACACAACCAATTTTGAACCTCAAAAGTCTTAAAACTTGCATTCCGACCCAAGGAAATAAACAGAGACACATTTTAGAAGAAACAGAGTATTAAAATTCCATATAGCTGATCTCATCTGTCAGAAATAGACTGAACAGTTAATCTGGCAAAAGAAAAAGTTAAAGTACCTTTTTAATGTGAAAGACGTTTGCTCAAATGGTCTAGCTCATTAGGTATATAATACCCAGGGCCTCTGCTGTAGAGATAAATAGATAGCTTTGAAGATTACAACTGCTTTAAAATCAGTTGCTAAGAACTGGTGCCCAGAGCTTTCATTTGAACTTGATCCGAGCTTCCTGTATACAGTAACTGCATCTCCTCAGTAGTCGTTTGCACTTCCATAGCCACCTTCTTTTAAAAGCTTAGAGCTTACTTTGGAGCAGATAGGTTTCAAGAGTACATGCTGGAGCTTCCTGTAATTGCTAAAAACACTAACCTTGAAATTTAAGATTTTAAGGCTGGAGTAAAATTCCAAAAACACACACAAAGGACTACAGTCCCACCACAAGCAATGCAGGTAAATTGGAAAGACCACAGGCACTGTGCACTTTGTTGTGCCTCAGCAAGACCATGTCTGAAAGAGAAGAAATTAGGACTTTGTAGGCTAAAGCAGTTGTGTGCAGTGTGAGGACAGCAAGCTGATCATCAGGCCTTGTTGTACAGGCTTAACAGGCACTTCCAGTAAAAAGTCCTGGGAAAACCTGCTGCTGAAAAGGAGTTCATGATTCCCTGTGATTATTAATCAATGTGCCCACCAAAGAGGGGCTGCTGGGGTTGTCTCAGAGACAGGTAACTCCCCGAATTGTAATTTCCTTTGGTATGAAAGATTAACAAAAGGGATTATACTCCTGTTCTTCCTCCCAGCATTAAAAAGGTCCTAGTTTGATGCAGGCAATAGAAAACTGCATGTGGTCAATTTTATATTTTTTCTAGCATAAACCCAGTAGCTTTCTTTATGTGATGGCAGTGTTGCAAACTGAACAGAATATCAAGAGGAAGGCAGTTTGGTCACAGTGCACATTTGTAACCAAGACAAATCAAAAGGGGATAAACTGTATTTGATGACAGTTTGAACTTTTAAGCCAATAGCATGTGTGCTTATTGGCTTACACTCAAAGTAAATACAACTTTGTGGACATGTAAAGAAATCTTTGGTGTTTAAAAGTAGGACTGGAAGTCAGTACAACTTGTACAAAGGAAGTATGGTCACTTCTTTGAAACAAAGTTTTGTGGAAAGAATGGATATGAACTGCATAGCTATAAGCAACTTGTATTGTCTGTGGCAACAAATACTGGCTGCTAGAAACCAGTTCCATTGGCAGTAACATCAAGATTCTGTTATTCCTCTTGGAACTAGACCATCACATCAACATTTTACCAGTAATAGCTAAAAAACAGAAGCTCTTCATGTAAAATTTATTTTTGCCTTAAAACAAGCCTGTATATATGATGTTTAACAATCGACATTTTTAGAGAAAATTATAACTGGAGAATTATTCTCCAGATTCACGGGTTTCAGAGTGAAAACAAACTAGCTACTCTCTAAAATTCCAACCCCTTAATAAAAATCGATTTTAAAAAGCTGTTATGAAATATTAAGATGAACTTCAGTTACGGAACACAACATAGAGCATACTAATGTCTTGCATTAAAAAGGAATTCTATTGAGAAGTGATCTTCCACTGACTTCATGTTAACAACATGCAAAAGTGACGGTAGTGTGGCCCTTACAAGTGGATGGGTAGAACAGAAATGAAAAAAGGGTAGAAAAATTAAAATGTAGAAAGAACCTATTTAAAGAATAGGAGAAGAGAGGAGAAAATTGAGAGAGCTTCTCTGAAGTTATTTACAGACAATAATAGCAGAAAGGGAGTTGTGAAATCCCAACCATTTTTTTTTCTAAATTTCTCATAAGAAACTCAAATCCTGCTGTGTATATAACAAACCATCCAACATGATGGTTGGACGGGCATTGAATTGATGTTATTTTAAGTGCTTTGAAAGTAAAAGAGGAAAAATCAATCTGGAATTTTAGTTCTGTTTCTATTGATGTAAATAGCAGTGACCAACTGATATGTCAGGGAAACAATGTCTTTCTTAATGCCTGAGTGCTTCCCACATTTACAGGGTCAGAAGTAACAATAAGCCAAATCAAAGAAATTTCCATTACTGGGATTTGAGTCAGGCCCAGCATATGTCACTAGAAATCCTACAAAGTCTTTGCCAAACCCACAAAGGACTGGAGTAATTCCATAACTCCATTCGGACATTTCTGAGGTTAGGCAATGGCTCGCTATCTGCTGGATATCATGCAGATTAGCAAGAGAGTGGCTTGTCACAGTGGCTTTTACAATAAATAAAGCAGTAGTAAAGATACCAAATTAATTGACATTGAGTGCTCAAAATTAAGTTATCTTTAGTTGTGTTACTTCTGACTTCAAACTTCTGTATGTTCTCACAATATTTGCCTAGTTTTGTTACAGCTAAGCTCCCTGACCCTTTTCATGGCTCAGTTGCCCAAAGCACTACTGTGGATGTGGGTACAAGGGAAGGGGTGGGAACAAATAGCTTGTGGAAGAAAGGGTAGCAAGGTACTGCAACAGCCCCAGCTCAGATTTATTCTGTCAGTGAACAAACACTGAAAAACAAACCAGCAGAAATATACCAGGCAGAGTAGCCTTATAGAGAATAGTTTTATTCTCATTTGTTTAGTAACTCCACAAAGCCAGTGGAAGAAGCATAGAAATAGTGTTTGATTCTATTTTTGTTTATCTTGGTAGAAACAGGAGTTAAACTGGATGTAAATAGGTGTCGGAGTGCTTTTGGCAGGTTTGTAGGCTGCATAGCAGTGCTGTATAGAGATCCCTGAGCTGGCTCCAAGCAGACTGGCATGGCCACAGCGTACTGGATTCAGTGCCCTGGATCGCTTCTGCCAAAGTGTAATCATATCCCTTTTCAGCTTAGACTTGTACAAAGGCATTATTATTGCAATATGGAATGTACCTTACCTGACAGGGTCTTAGAGCCAACTTGTTTTTTTCATGTTGATGACAGAGAGTCAGCAGCCTGGCTTTCTTGGTCTTTTTGTCTTTTTCAACTGATGAGCCTCCAGTTTAGAACAGAAATCCTTCTTGTTAGTCCCCAGGGGAACATAAGCAAAGAATTGATACTCCATAACTCTAAATAATCTAGAAATTGGTACACAGTCTCAGCTCATTCTCTAGTCACCTCTACCACCAGCAGCCTTTTCGTGCCATTCATTCTGAGGGACATCTGTGGTGGGTGAAGCGCATCTTCTTCTTGTAGTTCCTGTTTTCACAGTCAGGTTTAGACTAGACCTTTAGCTCAGACTGGGCATCCTTGGAGATCAGACAAATATAATCTTTCTTATCATGGTGCTTCCTGTGATAAAAATGGAATATACCAAAATGAAATTATTCAATACTTCCTTGAGAACACTGGAGGGAGCTCACAGAAAGAGACAGGAAAGAAAGAGAAAAGGTGGCAAGAAAGAGAAGTTGTTCCAGTTCTGTGAAAAGTTCTGTGAATATTTACACTTACAGATTGCATTTCATTTCAATATATGCACAAATGTAGGAAAGAGGTATTTTTGCTCATATTAAATTCTAGTGATTTTTCTCTGTATTTGTATCCTGGCATCATTGTAACTTTCTATTTTGGACACATTTATGTAGAAAACATGCTTAAAAGGCCTTTTCTTTTTCATTTAAATTATGTTTATTTGAGTTCTCTTGTTTCTGTTCACTTGGCTTCATGCTCTGCAGTCTGATATTTAATCTGAAATGGGGGAGAGGGACTTTGGCAAACTATAGTTATACATCCCCTAGGAAAATACTATCATCTTCAGTGAACACAATATAATGAGGAGGTGTCCTATTACATAATTGAGGAGGCATTGTCTTTTATATGCATTCTGGTTCATTTTTCACACTAAATTAATCTTAATAAACATCTGCTTTGAGTAAAGAGAGTTTTGTGATATTTCAACCATGACCTCTCTGGAAGTCCAAATGATTTTGCTTTATGTTTCAGACTGGAGTATTCTTTTGAAACATTTCCCTTTACTATATGATAATCAGTGTGTTAACATGAGCTGATTAATCCCATCAGTCAACACTGATACCATGGCATTTATGCCCTTTCCCTAATAAGCTCCTGGCTGCAAAAGCACCGCCTTCTTAAATGAATTCAGGGCAATCCTGCAGATTATGGAGGTCAGATTTGATGATCACTGTGGTCCACTCTGGCATATAATCTATGAATCTGTAACTCAAACTTTAAGAAATACAAATAAGTGTACAATAGCAGTAAATGAAGAAATAAAACGAGCTACTTTTACAAGAGATCTTGATATATTTATGAAAAAAGGTTATATGAAGTGGTTGTCTGCAATAGCTGGAGCAAGGGTTTGGTGGCTCTGCAGCACTTCCAGATCTATTTTACTGTGTTTCAATTGCTCATCAGCTTGCTCTCATTTTTAATATTTGTTTTATAACAGTTTTTGATACAGTTACTAGGATAACAAATTAAAGATGGATTTTAGCTTTTTAAAGAAAGGCTCTCTTTCATTTCAGATGACAGACTGAATTGAAGCCTATGAATAATGCTTGTGTTGACCTGCCAGAATATGTCTTCACAGCAATGAATTCTCAAATACCCAGGCTGAGCTTATTCATTTTGAAGTCAATGGGAGGGAAGGCAATACAGCCCAGTGCTGAATCAGGCTGCATTTTAGCATAACAGCAATCATACACTGGGGTTTTTTAAAAAATAAGAAAATACTTTGCAAAAGCTGCATTTGATTTTCTGTGTGTGACTTTTGCTGTACAGTTTATCTGCTCAAAATCCTACTGCCGTACAGCATGTGTTAAAGAAAATGTTCAAAATGTGTTGCAGAGTTCCAGAATTACAGTTCTTTCCTGTCCTTGTAGTTTGTAAGATTGGACAGAGTTACAGCTTGGGGAAGAGCTGAACTGAATGAATATGGGGTATGGAGACATTTCCAAGAAAAGTAGGAAGTGGGTTTGGTAATTTATTCGGTAACACGCTAAGGATCTGGTCCAATAAAAATAATGGGTAAAGTTTACACTGGCTCAGAGGGAATAAATACAAAGAGCGAAAAAATACAACCATTTTAAAAGCAAGCTTCTTGCTCCAGAGATACATCTCAGATGAGACAAAAGGAGTCTCCCATTCCTTTTTGTCGTTACCAGTTTCATGGCACTTTTTAACAGGACTGAGACTGGGAAAAGTATTTTACACCATCACGTCTTGGCTAAATTTCATCTCCAGTAGCTATTTAACTACCTTCATTTCTTCCTGTGGTTTACATTATTTATAGTGGTGCTAGATTTACTACCCCTGCTGTGTTTTCCTCAAGATGTACTTGCCTTCCACTAACAGGTGACTAGCTCCTGGTATGTTTTGCTGCCTCATGGAAGGATTTATGGAATTTTGTAGATATTTGTGAAACACTTAGATCTACTTGTTCAAAAAAAAGCTCGGAGATGCTAGTTTAAATTCATAATCACTGGAAATCTCTCAATATGCAAACCAAAATATTAAAGCAAGACCATACTTAATTTCTTTTTTCACTTTTTCTCTCACTCTGACAAGAAGTTAAAGCATCTATTTTATTAAAGGTTGATATTTACTGTGCTGTTTCTATTTCTTTGCCTGTGTTTTGGCAGAGCCCCAGCAGGTTGCTTACCCAGCATGAGGAGCAGATGCACCCAGGCTCGGGATGCAGTTACATCCTCTCTTAAGGTAATGCAGGCTCGGGCTGGTGCTGACAGAGCCGCCCTGCCTGTGGCCAGCCCTGGCAGCCTGTGCCCATGTGCTGTCATTACCACTTGTGTGGCTGCCCAGTCAAGCAGATCGCCTTGCATTTTCTGGAGGTTCATGTTTCCATCAGATTGGCTCGCTCGTGAGCACGAGTGCCAGCATATTTAATGCAGCGAGAGTGCACAGCCAGAGGCGACGGGGAGGTTAGGACTCCCTTCTCCAGCAGTGACCCCGTGGAGGAGTGATATGGACTGAGAGAGAAGCCATACCTGTGGGTTTTGAAGATGACTAGTGATTGTGGCTGCCCTTGTTTCTGGGCATCTAATTTAAGATATTTTTAGAACACATGAAGTTAAAAGTTCTCTGATAACCAGATACCTTTAAGGTTCTCAAATTTAGCTCACACGCGTACAAATAAAATCTGAAAATCTTAAATATAATTCTTTTTCTTAGGGCTTTATGTCTAGGGAAATCTTTCAGACATGGATTATTTGGTTGTTACCTGTACAGAGCTGAGCATCAAAACCCCCTTCTTTATGACTACGAGATGCTATAATACAAATATGAGATAATAAAATAACACTGAATTCATATTTTGAGGTTAGTATCAACTGAGTGGATTTCAGAGGTACATTAGAAGTCCCATTTGTTTTGTTAAAAAAAAAAATGAGGGAATTCCTTACAGTGTATCATGTCATGTAAATTTTAACCTCTCTGCCTGTAATCCAAACTTTGAATCAAGATTACTTGAGTGGGTATCGGCTATCATGCATCACCAAAATTATTTATTCAATTCATTGTCCCTTTCCTTTCCAATTCATAGTTGCTTGCAACATGCATGCTTAAACTTGCAACTGTAATTCATATGTCATCACATTTCCATTAACTTATCACAAATTATCAACTTCTGTTCTATAGATCTGACTGCAGGTAAGTTTTCCCTTTGTCCAGCACATTTTAGAGCTCAAATGGAGATTTTGAATGTGATTACAAGTGATAAGATATGTAATGATAGCAATATTTCGTGCTTGAAAAGGTATTTTTAGACTTCCGTACTTGTGAATACATTTGTGCAGAGCTAAATTTCTATGTAATTTTGGTATATATATAGTTTAATGCATATGCATGTGGGATTATACAATGATTTTAAAAAACATGTTTATTTAACTTTATTGCTTAACAATTAACTTGAATCAAATGAACTATGAATGTGTAACTTAACAGGATTTTAAAGGAATATTTTCTGTAGGAGAAATATAGCTGTGGATTAGAATTTGCCTTGGAGAAGAATATTAGTATGGGCAGGATGGTCTTTCCCATCTGATTCCCCAGGCAGGAAGGAACATGAGGTTCCTCCACAGCTCAAAACCCAAAACCACAGCTTCCCAATGCTTCTGACACAGCACTGTTAGAGAAGTCAGGTTCTCTGTGCTGCTTTGTGCGCAGAGACGAAGGGGCTGTCGGTCTGTAGGGAACAAGCCCACAGCCTCAGTGCATTAAAACTCTTGTGTTATTCACATCTGCCACTGAGTTTGTGTGACTGCCACAGGAGTGAGAGCAGGGCGCTGGCAGACACTCAGATGTGTTTCCAGCTCTGTGAATTCAGGAACCTTAGATAACCTGGGTGATCACTGGCAGCTTGTGAGCACTGCTGGACACGTGTCTCTAAAGCCCACTTACTAATTCAGCGAAGCATTTTCTTTCTCACATTCTCTAGCAAAAGAAATAAACCAACTCATTCTGGTGAATTCAGTTTCAAATAGTATTAGGTGGGGCTAATTACTGATATTAGTTATAGCAGAGATCTTGAAGGCATAGGTTTTCATATCAACATGCTGCAAGTATTACCAGACATCACTTACTGGAGAATGCTGTCTCAAAACAAAACTTCAAATCTGAAAACTCTAAAACCTTTCCACAGGCACATCTGTCGTATTCATACATGAACTACACAAAATAAAAGGCTATTTTTCCTGTGCTTTCAGATCCAAAAGACTGCACTTTTCTCACTGACTTGAAGAAAGGAAGCCAGGCTGATGTAAAGCTGGTAAAAAATATGAAAATATGACTGGTTTTATCTGAAAGAGGCCTCGTTCTGTTGTTTTTGAAAAGGCAGCAATAATCTTGCTTTTCATTTCAAAGGGTTGGCTTACTTTCATAAAAATTTCTGTTCTTCATTTGGTTTATTGCATTAATTCCTTATTTGCATGACTGGTTTTACAATCACAATAGTTGACTGCAAAATACTAAAATGTGACAGCTTCTTAGTAAAACAGTGTAAATCCTGAACCTACTTGTTCAGGATTTTCACCACCTTTCACCAAGAATACAGATTTGCCCCCAAAATAGTTCTAGATTATTACATCCAAATTGTTAAACATATTAAGCCATCCATATATATGTATTCACATACACTTCACTTATACTTTGAAGTCAAATTGGTGTAATCCTACAGATTCCCGGTCTTTGTGAGTTGATTTTGAAGCAATCTCCATGGTCAGCCCTTGTCAAAATTTAGCTAAATTAGTAAAGGATTGTTAAATCAAAGCAAGTCTTTTATATTGAGACAGTCACATTAGCACAAACATGGTCATAGCCTATTTGTTCACACTTGACTGAATTTATGACAGCTTAACTGTTTTAAAAAGAAAATATCTTTATGATAATATAACTGCAGCCAGACTAAGGGATTATAGCAATTTAATTTGTCTTTTTATTTGTTTGTTTGTTGCTGGCTTTCTGCAAATTATTGATTTGGTCAAATTGTTGGGTGCAAAAATTGAGTGTAGATCAGGCCTCAGATCGTGCTCTTATTAGCAAACCAAACACTGGTTTTGTTTTTGTTGCTGACGTTGTTTGTTTTCATTGCTGTCTGAATGAGCCTTTTATGGTCTCTGGCTCTGCCTGGCTGACTGCACCCGATTGTATTTAATTACATTTACTCAGTAGTTTTAGCCGGGATCCCCGGCCATTACCTATCAAGTCCAATCGCTATTATTTAAATCCAGTGACTCAGAATCAGAGAATTTATCTTTTACACAGTTATTGCCTAAACATCCAGCATAAACATGCAGAGATCTGGAGGACTTGTTCTGACTGTGCTGATTAAAGGCAAAGAGCAAGATGGATGGAGTCAGTTGTGATCAGCAGGCTGCAGCGTCCTGCTGTGCTCCAGTCTCTGCCATTGTGCAGGGCTCTGGGTACCAGACTCGCCATGGTCCTCTCAGGTCTAAAAGGAAAGCTGGCTTTGTTTGCCTGTAAGCATCTGCAAACTGTTCTGACACATGATCTACCCTCTCAGCAAGGCCACTCATTAGGCTGATTATCACTTCAAAGTTTGTATTATCATCCATCTCTAAAGGCAATTAGGAATGGGTGGCTTTGAGTATCAGACACTGGGTGACACTAAGTGACTCATCTTTATTGATTCTTTTGTGAGCAGAGACAGTGATTGAGATGATAGGATTGCAGCCTACCTGCCCCTTTGACTGGTAAATACTGAAGAAAAACGGTGTGTAATTAACTGACAGTTAATATAGGTTCTGTTTAGTGTTCAGAAAGCACAATAGTGGAAGCTGCCCAAAAGGAACAAAGTAATGAAACTCCTTTGACAAGTTAAACTCTAAAGCCAACTGTGTAATTATCTGACAGTTCAAGGGGGGAGGGGAGGGCCGGGCTCAGTATTTATGAGACCAAAGGAATTCCTGCGCCTGAACAATGGGGACAGATACTGACAATAATCATAACAGCTACACAAAATATTTGTTTGTGCAAATCTGCCTTTCAAGTGAATAATGATCGGTTTAGGGGTCAGAGGGAACTGCCGTTTTGTACCGCCCGTTCTCCAGATTCCTGGGGCCGAGGCCAGTGCGTGGGGCTAGGGCTGGAGCTGAGGCTGGGGCTGGGACTGGAGCTGGGGCTGGGACAAGGTTGGAGCTGGGGCTGGGGCTGCGGCTGGGGCTGGAGCTGGGGCTGGGACAAGGTTGGAGCTGGGGCTGGGGCTGGGACAAGGT
>VZRL01004627.1:604378-666513 GCA_013397895.1 Origma solitaria
GCTGGAATTGGGGCTGGAATTGGGGCTGGGACAAAGCTGGAGCTGGGGCTGCGACTGGAGCTGGGGCTGGGGCTGGGGTTGGAGCTGGGGCTGGAGCTAGAGTTGGTGCTGGGCTCAGTCGTGCCGGGGCGGTGGGACAGAAACCAGATTAACGAAACCACCACTGAGAAAGCCATACTGGCATGAAAGGGCCACAGCCTGGTCTTCGTGAAGAAATGTATTGGCAAAACTCGATCCACCTTGGCGGCTATTCACGTGTAACATTGTCCCACTAACAAACTCTTCACTTTTCCAGCACAGTTATAAACATTCCTGTTGGCGCAATGACACAAACCGTCTGTCAGAACAAGCCTTCTGTCGATTAACACCGAGACACACTAGTGTCTCACTCACTGGTTCTCTGCTGCAATGTGATAAACCATTCCCCAGGAGCACACTCTCCCACGATGCAATATTCCCTGTAGGAGTTGGCCATCTGGTAGCATTTTGAAATTTTCTGCATGAGGGTCACAGTAAACAAGGAAGAAAATGTCCAATTAATGTTTGAGTTTGACCCACGTTATTTTGGATAAGGATATAATCCATCATTTTTCTCTTGGAGGTGTTAAGGAGAGAGCCACTGACTCTCAAAGTTCTCAAAGAGGGAGTTCTATTACTGAGCCCTCTGGTAGGTGTTGAAATCCTAAAGAGATGATCAGGGTGTTGGACATATCAGAGTAGGTCCTTTCAGAGTCTTTAGGGTGGTGATTTTTGGACTGAATGCTATTTAATATTGCTTGTGATTCATCACCCTGCAAGTATGGGGACTTCTGTTTTAATCTTGTGTAAATCGTCAATGAGTAAGTAATGCTTTACGTTTTTGTTTTTTTTTTAACTGAGAATCACAAAGTACATGTCAGACTAAATAAGCCTGAGAATGTCTCCATGAGATGGGCAAAAAAAGGGAAACATGACAGCTCTGCAAATTTTAAAAAAGTATATGGATATAAATGCAGACAAAGTAGCTTGTTGAAAGAGCACTGTTGAAAGAGCTACATATTTTTCTTTCCTCTTATTTTCTGTTGACTTCCCATCAACCTTTTCCCTTCCAATAGAGTAAGGCTTTGGGGACACATACCAATGATGGCTATGGCTTCTTATTTTGAGTTGTCTCTGATGTCAGTGATTTCCCTGCAGAGAGCACTGAGCGCATCTTGTTGGACATGCTCACAGCAGGGAAAAAAAATTGTCAGTGGAGTTTGTGGGGTTCAGCGAAGGCCCAGGCAAGGAAAGATTTAGGATGACATAGGGATCTGACATAGGGAACTGTGAGGTTAGGCATGGGAGGGAAGGTAACTGGATGGAGGATTCAGTTAAATGAGGTGGTCAAATCTTCAAGCAGTATCTGTATTTTGTGGCAGTGGGAAACCAGCACAACTGTGTAGACAGAGGCATGTACAGGTTATCTACTTTTAGTCATCATGGTAAATAATGAACTGAATCTGGTATGGCTGGAAAATCTCTAGATGTGTCAGCAGAGGACTAGGCAAGCACAAGGAAAATATTGCAACTGTATATGGTCTTTCTGAAACTGCTGCAGAAGCAGAATATTGTACCAAGTTGGAGTACTCATTTTGCCAAAAGAAAATATTGACAAGGTAGAAGTATAGAAAACAGCTACAAAGGTGTGTGAATGACTAAAAATCCTAATTATTTAATTTATCTAAAAGAAGCTTAATACCATTCAAAATGATCCCTTTAGTTGAGACACTTCAATCTCTCAAATACTTAACAAGAATCAACATCTGGAAACTGAAAGTGGCAAATCCAGAAAAAGAAAAAATACATTTTAGAAAATGTAACATTGAAAGATGTTACACAAGAGTGCAAGGTTACGGAGTGGTGTTGTGGCTTGGTCTTTGGTTTTAAATCAAAAAGTTTGTCATAATTAAGGAAAAGGCCAGAGGGAATGGAAGAAGGATGCCACTACAAAATTATCCAGTTTATAGAATGAAGGGGCATTGACTAGATAATTGTACTTTTCTCTCTGCATTTATATCTATGAGGGAGTGAAGTAAAGAGGAGTTGAGAAGAGAGTGAGAAGTGGAAAGATGCATATATAGCAGCTTGCAGATTCTGCTGAAACACAACAGATCTCTGGAATTCTGGCCCTGACGCTGTTGGCCTGCTGTGCCTTTGGCAAGTCATGATGTCTTGCAAGGATTTTAATTCCCCAGGCATCCTTTGATTATCTTATCTACTTGAAATGAAGTCATAAGAGTGCTGCTTCTGAAAAAAGCAGTTGAACTCTCACAAACAGGTTTTATTGCAATACAAAAAGGGGACAAAGCAGAAAACTTTAACATGGTTACTGTCTCCCTTCCAAATTGCATCCCAGTCAGGCTTCTGAGACTTCCTGCAAAAAACATAGGATATTGCACTGATACAGCAATAAAAATTAATCAGATGAGAAATGCAGAGTATAACAGAAAGAAATAGCAGGCACTGGAAAAATTGCACACAGCAGTCAACAGTGTGACAAAGGAAGTGAACTATGTTAGATTTAACTGTGTCAGATTATTTTATTCTTCCCAAGACATTTTCTTATGTTACAATAAAAAGAGACATTTCAAATTCACACGATCTAAAGAATTTCCTTTGGACATGCTGCTATAGCTACCTTTTTCCACAAAGTGCACAGAAAAGTCAGACAAGAGGAAGAGAAACCTCCAAGCACGATGTTTGGTAATTCGTTTTGACCTTCACTACTCAATTGTAAGTGCATTCTGCTTTCTCTCTCACTTTTACCTTCTTTCCAATTTAATCTGATCCAAACAAATTATACACGAACAGTCATTTTCATTTGGATCTTGTTCACTGAGATACTTTGCAAACAATCAATTGACGAACAAGATAAGGACAGCAAAAGAAAGCTAAGCTTTTGTTTAGATAGTGTGATCACAGATAAAGACCTAAGCAGGCCTGCATAGACTCAAGAACCCATGATACTATCTTTGAAGCTGTGGCACTGTGGTTGTATTTTCTTGCCATACACACTCATGAAGGCCAATTTAAAAATAGTTTGAAATGCACACAATCCAAACTTTTTTCCCCTTTTTTTGGTTGAGAGGCGTAGTCTGAAAGGTTTATTATTTACTTTTGAGCCTTTGTGGCTTTAGTTTGGACAAAGCAAAGCAAAAAATCCCCAAAACTCCCCAAAAACTACAGAAAGCATCACCTGAACTAACATGGCAAGAGGAAACAGAAAAGAAAAAAAGTTACAGTATGGGAGCCACTCTTTTCATTTAGGACTCAGTTTTATTAGCGGTTTTGTAGGGCTGGTACCATGACTGTAAACATAGTACCAGTTCTATGGAGAAAAACAACACCACAAAGAACAAACTTTCTTTTCAAGTCAAATATTCCAAAGCACTTAAATGAACATCAGCAAAATAAGCTTCATAACTTCCCTGTGGAGCCAGGCAAAGTGAGTTACAAGAGCTCAGGTGAGTGGCCCGAGGTGAAGCAGCAGGTCCTGCAGGGCAGAGAGTGGAGCCCTGACCTCCTGACACAGCCTCTATTCCCTAACCACAGGACCTGTACCTTCTACAATCGCCCATGTAAAGTAATAGATTCTAGATGAAACCCACAGGAAATTTCAGTCTGTGAAAATATTTATTTGGCACTTTTCACTAGCACTGCAGTTGCGCACGATTGTTTTGGATGAGCATAGTCTTGTTTAAAATACATTGAAAACTGCAAAAATTCGTTTATTCTGCGAGAAAATATGTGTATACAGTTAGAATACAACCAAATACTTAACTTGATGAATGAAACAAATATTTCATTTGATGAATACGGCTTCACTAGCCGGTTTTGCTAAGAAGACATTTAAATGTTGTTCTAACATATATACAATATATACTTGCAAATAATGTTGCTGGAATATATGTATTGTTATAAATATGTCCTCAAATGATATTTAAATACGGATCTAAGGATTTATTTTTTTTTTTAAGATATAAGGCATTTAAAACTTGAGCCTGCAGATTTTCCATGTCAGAGAAATAGGCTTTCTGTAAAATTTTGTTGGGATGGCTTTGTGTACCTGAGGAGTTGTTTCTTTCCTTTAGTTTGTGTCATACAGAAGCTTTAAACCACCACTTATACGATCATCACTGTGCAATGAGAAGCTGAATATTCCTGTAGACAATCTAAAGAGTGGATATACTTGCCAAGATCTACACTGATTGAAGCCTTATGCTGATTGCAAAGGAAAATCCCAGTCAAGGCATTGTCTGTGGACACAGGTTTTTTAACGGTCTGTGAAAAGTGATGTTGTGCTTGTCTGCTCTTTTACCTCTTCAGAAGGTCAAAGCAGATGCAAACTTTCCCAATGTTTTGTACCACAAAACTCAGGATGGAAATATGAAATTTGGGTGCTGGGGAGCAGGTTGGTGTAATAGATCAGCATAGCACAAAACCAGAGAGACAAGGAAATGGAAAAGGAAAAATTCAAGGCATTCTGAGGGGAATAAGGTGTGAACTTGGTGCAGTGGAATAAGAGAAACTAACAAAAGGATTCCATGGAAGGTAAAGACTATAACAGCCATGTTTTAAACAGGCAGATGGTATCAGATGGGGACAGGAGAAGAGAAGGAGAATCAACTGAATGTTAGAAAAGTCAAATATCAAGCAAGGAGGTGAAGGGACATTTGAGACACTGGAAAAAGTCATGCTGTGGAAATATTAGAGGGAAAGCAGTAATATATTTTATCTGTAGTTTGGAATTATGGAACAAAGGACAGGGATGACCTGAGGAAGAAATGAAATTCCAAAGGTAAGAAAAAATTCCTAAGTCAGATCTAGATCTGGCTCCAGGTTTCACACATCCTCTACTCTGGAATTTTGCTGAGCTTACAAAGGGAGGAGCCATTCGGGACTGGGTTCAGATTCAGTCACACTAAAGATACAAGTTTTGGTTTGACACCATCTTAAAAGAAAACCCCATATAAAACAGCTTGGAGTTAGGTCTATATAAAGGCCAAAATGTAAAGTATTATGGTGATTGATATTTGTTTGGGAGTCAAATTTGTTCTGCATGAAAAAGCCACGGAAAGGGTTCCTCTTCTCTGATTCACTGAACAGAAGGTAATTGAAAGATCTCTTTATGGCAGGATTTACAACCCCTGAGCCTCAGTCGTTTTGAGCTAAATAATAATGCATTTGCATCGTAAGTGTATCTAATTTGAATTTCTCTTCCTGCCTAAATACTTTGAAAAGATGCATGCCTTGAGGTGTCTGCCTGAATAAAATTCCTGTGGAACTGAGGCTAACAAATAAAGTATGTCGTGGTGCGTTAGAATCTGCTCTGCCCTGGAGAATAGCTCTCCTGATAAACTGTCTGATTTATAATGACAACTGCTCCCACTGTTGTATACAAGTATACCTTACAGTAATGGGGAATTAAAGAGGCTTTCATGTGAAGCAAATATTTAGCTTTGAAGTCAGTGGGAGCTGAGAGAGCCCAGCACCTCACAGGATTAGTCCCTTGGGAATTAACCTTTTCACCTTACTATAGAAGAAGGATGAAATTTTAAGACAGGATTTTAATGGTGTGAGCACACTAAGTAATAGGAAGGATGAGAATTCATAACAGTGAATTACTTTCTGCATCAACGAGCACTGTCTGTAAGACTACATGACTTTCTCCACACCTTATCTCTGCTAAGACTTACACATAATTAATTTTCATAGAAAATGTAGCCAATGGTACTTTGTCATAAGCTTGATCACATAATATAGGAGCTTCAGTAGGGGACTTTATGTTGTTTAAATTGCTGTGTTAACTAACTCATCAGCACCACACCAATTGTGCAAAAGCAATAACAGTTTTTACGTTTTCTTGTGAGAGACTTTCCATCTGCTTTTTACCTGCTTTTTCACTGTTTGAATTAGCAAAAACAACCATACAACTCTAACTCATTCTGCAGTTTCTCGGTCAAAAGTGAACACATTTTTTTCCAGGTATTCTTTTGTTGATGACGATATTAAAAGTGACTTTTAAATTGGCTGTTGTGAAACAAACAGAATCTGCCATTGAGGGAAAAGACAAACTGCTTATAATTAGTTCTGGCAGCTGGAGGATGGCACTCCTGCTGTTTCTGCTGCTGGCACTGTCAAGTACATCATGTCACAATGCATGAATTATCTGAGGTCAGCTCTTCAACACACCCAAATTGCTACCAATTATTAATTAATTAGTATCATTATGGGACTGCCTTAAGGGCCTTATGAGTCCCCTTGAAATAAATAAAGTGAATAAGAAAAAAGGCAGTAGAAGTGATTAGTGGTGAGTAAAAAAGGTAATTCTAAGGACATCATCATATGAGTCTAATCTTGCAAGATACTTACTGCTTCCCAACTGATCTCCAGTGCTCTCCTCATCGTGCCCAAATGGATTTGAATTGCATGGGAATATGAATCACCTGTTACATGTGAATGTATATTTAATGAATAAAATTTTGCTATTTAAACATTACTGTTCAACTGTGTTCTTTTCTCTTTCTTTACCTGCTCTTCCTCTGAAAGCTTCACCTACCATACTTTAGGGGCTGTGTCTCATGAGATGTGTAGTTCTAACGCTAAGTAGTGCTGTAGCTAGTATTTTATCATTTGCCTTCTGAAATAACCTGGAGGACTTAATACTACAAAGCTTCCAGTGCAATGAAAAAGTTAAAGAACTTAGAATGGGGTTAAAAACAAAAAATGCAATGAGAGTGATGCTGAATTGATGCAGTGGGGCAGAAAGATGCAGTTTATTATTTGGTGATTACGGGTTAAGAATGAGTGAGACAGAAAGTTGCTAATTCTACCTGAGTGCCACCTTAGGAGTCAAATTCCCCATTTATGGAAAAAACCTCACCATCAGCATATACTGCAGTCTCTGTAATTGTGCACAAATAAATACATATCTAATGCACATGCCTCCTACCATTGGGTTGGGCAGAATAACAGATGTGCAAACTTTGTCAGATTGTGGTAGCTTAGTATCATCCAGGTTTTCCAGAAGTCTCCAGTCATTGTAAAGCGCTAATTATAAAAATTCTAAAAATATGAGATGATGATGACTGAAAATACAGTGAGTCAAGCAGTATGGGACCAGAGAAATGCAGAAACTCTGTGGCTATGTGCTGGTAGTATTGCTTCCTGTCTACAGAAAAGTCTGTCTGCTAAAATGTCAATCAATTGACATCGAATGAAGAAGAAAACATATTTGATTGTTAAAGAGTCAGGAGATAGTTCTTTAGCTCAAGTAAGAGTCAAATTGGTTTTTAGGAGATGAACACCAGGATTTTTTTCCCGAAAGTGTTTTGTAGTCTAAACCACAGCAAACAGACATTTGTGAATTTTTCATTTTTCTAGAATTCATCATTGGAAATTCAGAGAACCAGTGTTTCAGAAAAGCTCAGCACCCACCAAGACCGGAAAGTTTATGCAGCAGGTAAGTGGGACTTACATTTCAAATGTGCTTGGCACACAGCAGATCCCAGAGTAGAGCTTATGGGGAGGGATTTTCTTCTGTCAAACAGTGCTGAAGTCGTGATGATCAGCCACTTCTTTTGGCACAGAAAGAGTTCATGTCTTCCTAAGACATATCCTAAGAGCCTCAATTCTGCATGTGGGAATAAGCAATTAAGAAATTAGAGCAATGCAGTAGGTCACTGTCATCTCTGTTTTTAAGTCTTCTTTTTGCATGTTTTGCCACAAAACTTCAATGACAAATCTGTGCTGTTCTGTCTTAAATACTTTCCATAGCGTTTCTAGGAAATAAGTGAGGCAAAAGAGCTAATCTCAGACATAAGTGATTTAAACCATGGGTGTTCATTCCTGTTTCAAAACAGCTGTCTCAGCGAGGCTTTTAAAAGTATATTGCCACTATTATATGTAATTGCTATGATTGCATTTTGGGTCCATAATGAATGAGGAGGTTTATCAACACATGCTCTTTCTTCAAATGTATCACAATCATGATGAATATGGTAGTAAGCAAAGAACGCCAAACAAGAAATGAAAAGAGAGTTCTGGAGAGAATAAGAAAAAAAAAAGGAATTTTTCCAACTGAGTAAAGACCATTTCCTGTGTGGACTTCAGTTTTCTGAAAATTTGGTTTGCTTTATCATGTCCCTAAAAAATGTTGCTGTTGTAATGTATACAATAGTGAAAATGTCAGTCTTACTATTTATTTCCTCCATCCTCAAATCTGCCTCCTTTGTTGATCTATCATTTAATTGTTACTTTTTAACTTGAATGATGTTTTTGTTTAGCTAGGCTAGTAAGGATTGAGTCAGGACTTCAGCATGTGGCTTGCTAAAGCCAGTAAATAAAAGGGCCTAATAAACACTTTTGTCGTTTTTCTATGCAGTTTTGCTTTTCCAGCTTTCAATTTAATTGCTGTTCAGTCATGGTTGTGCTCTAGGATGCCTTTCCAGAGAGCAATTAGACTACAAATGTATGGTTTAACCTGACTGTTAAGAATTACATCACCTGAGACATTTCATGACAAAGAAATGTCCCAGTGGTTGTAGCTATTTTCTTATAAAACAGTATCTTCTATCACGAACTGATTGATTACTCTAAAGAACATAGAGTTTCTGTGCTAATTTGAATTTCTTCTGAAATACATGTGTGAGGAGTTGAGAAGGTATCCTCCAACAGCAAAATTGCACTGCCATTGGTCCATATGCACATATTAGACAAAAAAGGGTAGATGTTTCTGAGAATTGGTGAGATCAGGCTTGAATGTCAACACAGTCTTCCCAAATAACCTGCACAAACAGACAAGATTTTCCTTCCCTGGGCTGTATCTGATCTCCACTATGATGATGTGTATCTAAAGCTACTTTTTCCAATACTTTCAGTGGAAGAATATATTCTCTTATGAGTTTACCCACAACAGAAAGGGGTTTTCCACAAGCATCTGTTGTCCAAAACAGTCTTAAAGAGATTTTCATTATGTTGTAATAAACACCACAAGAGAATGAAGAATTTTTTGGTGCTTTTTGTAGAATCTGGCCATTCATAATAAACTGTTCTGAATAGATTATCGTTTTTGCCTTGTGTTCTTATGCTACTGAGAATGCAAACAACTCTATTATTCTTTCTTATGAACTAGGATTCCTTTGCCTCAATTTCTCATTGTTTAGCTCCCTGAAGAAATAATTTAATCTTTATGCCCACTTTTGGGAGAAGTTTCCAGAATAGCCTTTGGCCACCAGTGTGATGCAATATCTGCCAAACGGCACCTCGCAGTGATCACATTTGGATGAGCACACTCAGGGCACGGGGATTTATGGCCAATTCCTTCAGACAAATGTAGACTGAGGAAAAAGCCTCGTGACATTCCTGTGGTTTCGATGTGACATATCAGGCATGCTTTGTCTTCTTCAGCACTGTGTACATTGTACCACAAGTAAGAGATCCAGGCAGGAGAGGCAACTTGCTGCTGATAAGACCAACATTAAATTACATGCAGAGAAGACATAGTAAGAGTCACAAGAAACATACCTCAAGTCCCAATTTACTTCTTTTCCCTTCATCAGATGAAGTGAAGCCAAATTATCAGAACCAATATAAGGTCTGCCTTTTTCCTCAAGGAAAGAGCTTTCACATAATCCACAACTGAGTGGAACTCAAAAATATGTGATAACTTTCAGAACTAGTAACTAATAGATAAAAAAACATTTTGTTTCAGATTATTTTTTACCATTAGCAGGATTATGTCACGTGGTTTAAGGCCTCAAATTACATTTCATGAAGTTGCTTTTTGAAAGGCAGTAGGAATGGAAAGGTTGCCATGATCTCTGCTCGTTATAAAGGGAAATGTTGTGCATATGAACATTCTGTTTCAGTGTTGTGAGTCCAACTAACCCTCTCTGAGTGCCTGAGAACCAGACTATGAACTAGCCAGAAAACAGCTATAAAAACAAGGACCATGGATCTCTCTGTTTTCCATTTGTCTTTAACTCAAGTGGAAGATAATAATAAGAAAATTGGATTTAAAATGTTTTGGACTCAATTCTGTCTGGCATTTGGAGCTCCTTGTGCAGGCATATACCCAATTGTACCTTCCCCAAAATCTTCAGACCACAGTCACCCTACAGAAGCTCATGAAACAATTCTCAGGCAGCAGAGTAGGGCCAGAAATATGGACTTTAGGGTGTGTATGGACTTGTTTGTCTCAGCTCTCTGAAGTTTTTTTATATTAGAGTCTTTTATACTAGAATCTTTTCATATGAGTGTGCATGGCCACACTGGGTCAATGATTGTCCCTACAGCTGCTCCTCTCAGCTGCGCCAAAGGAGCTCAATGTCCTCATGGAGGTGGCCTAAAATGGCACCATGACTTTGACACTTGGAGCTTTGCTTCTTTGAGGCCTTTCAAACCCTTTTTCGGGCATCTACAGACAAAGAGATTAATGAAAAGGAATTCTGCAATTGTGCCCCAACTGCTGCACAGAGACAAAACACATCTGTGTTCTTTTCTCCCCTTCAAATTAATAAGGTTAATTTGGAAGGAAAACCATGGAGTCCAGAAATATCTGTCAAGTAGTTATGAAGACACAAGGATTTATTAACAGAACTGGCTCATTTTCTTACCACAAAGTTTCTTCTTATCAGAAAGTGTAATTTTGTTGATCAGTCTGGCATTTTTTAATGAGAAAATTGTTGATTTAAAGCTTTTTATACTTCAATTAGAAATTTTTACATTTTATTTAGAAAAAAAATAAATTAAACCCCAACGTTATTTCCTGGGAAAAAAAATTCTGGTTTTAGTTGCTAGTAATGTATAGAGTTTTTCCCCCTGTAAATACATGAACTCTATGTTGACAGCCTCCCTACAAACATTTATCCTTTTCTTATTTACACTGTCACACAAAAGTATTGGGACTGACAGCTCTTAAATCTGAAAAGGATTCAGCAATGCAGACTCAGACACATTTCTGAAATGCCAAGAAGATGAAATGTAACCACATCCTGTTGAGTATCTCTGGGTAGAAATGACACTGTGCAAAACTTTGAGACTATGTGTCCCAATTAATTTACCTCTTTGGCCAGCTTCCCTTTATTTGGTGCAAGTTGCCATATGGAACCTCTAAACTCTTCCCTGACCATGGGTGGAGAATTTGCTAGATATACTGCCATTGTTTAATTCAAAGGTAAATCTGAATATTTTTTGAAAAGGTTCTTTCAGGTCCTACTCATTAACAAAATGCACCTCTCCGTCACCAAGTTCAAGATAATTATCTATTGACAATAAAATGTAATACATTTTACTGATGAGGGTGAAGCAGAACAGTCCAAATAAGAATGTCTGGGTTTGGTTTTGGTTTTCTTCATCCACAAAGCCTAAACTGAATCAACGATTTTCTAAAGAAAATAAATACATGATAATGGTGTGCCACCAGAGGTTTTCTTAGAGGATTTTAAAAGTCCTTTGAATTTTCACTTGTCCCATTTCTCCCTGACTGGAGATTTATCTTTTGACTAGTGTTCTGTCAACCTTGTCCCCATCTCAACCACAATGCAAAACAATCTGTAAGTCACGCGAGAGCAAACCTGTTTGAGCCCTAGGGCCTGATGGCCTCCCAGCTGAAGTCAGTGAGAGTCTGTTAATTGATTTCAAAGGGAGCTGGATGAAATCCCAGTGTCAGATAGAACTGTTTGGAGAGTTTTGGGGGGATACGGTCTGGATAAGCAGCTAAACACTTGATTCATTATCTGAATGCAATTGAATTGCCAATGCAGAAGGTTCATCCATCATTTCTTTCTGCTCTCCAAGTTCAGAGCTCAGGGATTTATCTGCTCCTCTTTCATCAGTGAATCACATAACTAACATGATTATTTCAAGCAATGCAGAAACAGAACTCTCCCCAGCGCTTTAGTGAAATCACTTGGAATACTGTGGATAGAGGATACTGTTAAAGGCGTACTGAGCACATCTGACATAAAAGGAGCCACTGACTTTTCCTCTGGTTTAGCTGAACAGTCTGTGCTGTCTAATATCACCTCAGCAGTCTTGGCTGAGTATTTAAGCAAGGAGCTTCAGACAATCCCTAGCCTGGATCCCTTGGAGTCTGGAAAAGTTCAGATTAGCAAGTTTTTACTCCAGGTTTCAGCATTTATACACAAGAGTTTTTCTAGCAGAGAAGTTCTGAATCCTGTTGCCCTGGTTTTAGTAGCTAGATGAAGGAAGGCCTATGTTTAAATTACACACTTGGTACTTTCTGATGATTTTGTTGTGTTTACAGCAGTTTAGATCACCTCTAACCACAAGTGTAAAACACACAAGGATGCTGTTTTAACTTCAGAGCTCAAGAGTCTTTGGGGACTGGGGGCCCTGGAATTTTCTTGGGTTGGACAAACCAACAATCAAGTGAGGCCACAGTTCCCAGCCCCTGCCTCCCTACCTTCAAAGCATCTGTGGTGCTCTCACACTGCAATTTCCTCCTCCATGATCTGACAATGACAGTGTAGCCATGGGACTTTTTCTTTCTTTTCTTTCCCTGTTCTTGATGCTTCTTTCAGCTTTAAGGCTGCTGCACAGTTGTCAGAAGTCTGGCTTCAATGGTCTGAAGGGAGACAGATACTGATAAATTTCCTTTTGATCTCTGCTCTGCAAAACCACTCAGTCAGGAAAAAATAGAAGGGCCTGTGTGCGTAGGGGTTGGAGGATGTGAAAGGCAAAAAGCACCCTCTCATGCCAGAGTGAGTATAACTCCCACTTCACATTGGATCTGAAAGATGAATATAAAGAGTTTTGTATACATTTTGCAAATCAGGACAATGAACTGTAAGAAAATGAAGCCAATGAGTAAAATGGGGATAATGATACTGATCTCCTTTCTAAAGTGCTCTGAGATCAGTTGATGAAAAGGACAGTATAAGAGCTAGGTATTATTGTAGTTAGATCATTGCAATTGCTTTTCTCAAAAACCTTATCTTTGTGTTGCATATTCATCAAGATCAGTGTTGAAAGGTTACAGTTTATAACAACTACTTTGTTATACTATAAATGAGGCTGAAAAAGAACTTTTTCCATGGGGTTGCAGAAATTTGCACATATCATTTGAGGATGGATATATGGAACTGCAGCAGGTGTCACTCAACTTTCTGTATCTGCCCCTGTCTAAGGCTGGATGAAGAAAATGCTCCAGTGATGTGAACACTGTCAAGTAAAGAACAAAGTCTATAAACAACAAAATGTTAACCGTGATTCTGCCTAGGCAAACTGTCACGAGCTTGGTGGCACAATCCAGGAGCCACAGCACCGAATTCAGGAGCCCTGTTCCCAAAGCACTCACACCTCTGGGCAAATGTGACAGCTGAGACACCACACGGCACTGGCACAAACCAGCTCTCCAAGCAGAGCAGCCTTGGAGGAGCCCGTGCCAGAAGCAGGGCAGGGCACACTCTTGAGTCTGTGAAGGCAAATTCATATGTTCCTTTACCCTGTGGAACTCAGCATTGGTAGAACTGACCCTTATTTGTCAGAACTAGCAGAGGTGTAAAACTTACAGATGAATAAATAAGCCAAGATGATAATGCTCCAGTAGGATTACTAACACATCAAAGGGTGTCTCATCATGAACTGAGATCCAAGGAAATGACACAAAGTATTGATACAAATCCCAAATTAGTTTTTTTACCCTGCAGCTACCGTGAGACAGTAGTTGCATACAGGGTGTGAGCAGAAGATTATACAAACAAATTTAGAATTCAAAAGTGCAAAGGAAAAACGAAGGCAATTGAAAAGGATTTTTCCTGACAGGAATACATTATGCATTCTTTAACATATCACAATATATTAGACTTTACAAGAAGCTTTTAGTTAAAATGTGCTAATAAAAAGTGACAGCAAAATGCTAGTTATGGAATGTGTGAGTAAAACTAACAGAGCTATTACATATGTTTTAGCAAGGGCTGTACTACATTATTTACAGTTTATAATAAAGTCTGTGATGTGCCTTTTATTCATGACACCACAAAATCACATGACATAACCATATAGCCACAACCGAGTCTTCCAAATGCACACAAACAGCAAAGCCTAAAGCTACATGCAAAGGTTCTGGCTGCCTTTCTGACAGGTTCTGAAACAGAGCACAGTCAATGTTAGTAAAGGACTTCCTACAACTTTTGTCTATCTTACTGCATAAAAAATATTTTTCTTATGGCTTTAAAATGGAGATATCTCAATGTCTCAATGTAAATGTTGAATTTCCAGTCATCTGTGAAAAATCCTTTATGTTTTGAAACAGTTTTTCTGGAGATTTACAATGCCAAAATACAAAACCAGTTTTATTATCTGTTAGGATTTTACAGACCATGAAGCAAAATCCATAGTAAATGCATCTGCAAACAATTATGGAAAGAAACCTCCTTTTAATTGATGTATTATTTGGATGGAGATGATGCTTATTTATAATACTTGTAAGAGGTCATTCAAGCCCTTCATGTAGGCAAGCAGGAGTTTCCAGATTCAAAACAGAAATCCAAATAAAAATAGTGAAGCAGTTTTGCTTAGCTTGCACATGCATGGAGATATGTATATGTAGAAGAGACTTCAAATTAAGAAATGGAGCAAAGCTCAGTAATAATTGAAGACATAAAAAGAACTAATGCTCATATATGCCTTAGAGGAAGTCCACAAAGTGTCTTATTGCTTGGGTACTGGGTTGGGAATGCATTATTTCTGGCAGTTTAAATCCTGATACTTTCAAGAGAAAGGTAATTTCTTTCTTGGAAATAAACATTTTCAGAAATAAAGAAAAATAAACATCAAAGAATATTTACCCCATCAATTTCTCCATCCAGTGGGAATAACCTATGAGATCTCAAAATATGGTTAGGTGCTCAGATCAAAAGAGTAACCATATGTTTCTCACTATTGCTAATTACAAAGAAGACTAAATTACTCAAAAAAGCCTTAAATTTAAGCAATCCCAATAAAAATAAGAGCTAGTTTATTAACAATTATGTGCATTTAGGTACAGCTGAAAATCAGTTAGGCCTTTAAGGTATCGTTGTTATTAACAAAATCAAGTGGTGCCTTAGTCATGGACTGAGACTCCACTGCAGGAAGAGTTCCATGAAGTTTGGATAAACCCCACAGTCCTGCCTCAAAAATCATCTAAAAATAAGACAAAGGAACAGATGCAGACAAATGAGTACAAGGAAACTAGACAATACCAAATTAATTTATCAAAAGTAGTGATAAAAGTCTCTGCAAGCCAGTAATCTAACATTTGTCTAATCATCCAGAGATATAAAGGAAAAAGGATTCTGACTGTAAAGAATTCAGTCATACTATAAAGAATGACTGTAAAGAAAACTGTCAATGTTTGTCAATAGTTCTTCCCAAACATAAGGAAAAGAGTTGGAAGAGGAATGAAGATCCTTGTTTTAGAATTAGTGAGTATAAGCTGCTGAGAGCTCCATTGTGTATCTGTTAATATCTGTGAGCCAATAATGGAAAATGAGTGAGAGATACTAAGCAGAATAAGGATACATGGTCTAAAGGTTTAAAAATACCTTGTTAATCATTGTTGTGGTAGAATTTGGCCTCGGATGGAACCAGAGGAGAAATGCTCAATTTTTCATTCAGTGACTCTGTAAAGTAAGAAGTAAATACGGCACTTGCTGGAGACACAAGGATGAGGAGGCCACTGTTGGATAAACTGCAGCAGGATTGTATCGAAAGGGGAAAGTGAAAAAAGCCATAGGAAGAGTAAAGGATAAAATGGAGGAGTGAGATGAAGGGTTGGGACTGCTGAAGAAAGCAGAGCTCTGAGAAGAGAGCTGCTACAGGATCTCTGCCTCAAGAGTAAAGGAAAGTTGGAGAAGAGAGAAACCAAGACAAATCAGAAATCGTTGCTGATTTCCTCTCCAGAGATTTTAATGAGATGCCATCTGAGTAGAGAGATAAGTGGATACAGGAAGAT
Organism: Origma solitaria; assembly: GCA_013397895.1. Taxonomy (NCBI): domain Eukaryota; kingdom Metazoa; phylum Chordata; class Aves; order Passeriformes; family Acanthizidae; genus Origma; species Origma solitaria. The sequence goes on from VZRL01004627.1 coordinate 620,361, forward strand.
GGGGAGCTTAAGGAGTAAGTCAGAGATGTGGAAAAAGTCACTGGAATTAAGTAGATTTGCTCTGAACGGTGTTACTTAGGGAAATGGCAAAACTGGAAGAGAAAACAGATCTATGACACAGGAAGGCTTCCAGGCCCCCAAGTCACACTGTGCTGTGCAAGATCAGGAAGAGAGGAAAGGAGCAGTGGGAGTGAGTTAGAGTTCTGCTGTCAGGGAAGGGATAAAAAACAAAATGAGGAGTGGAAGACAGGGAATAAGAGAGGCAGGAGCTATCCGATCAGAGAGAGAAGGCAACAGACAGTGAGGCAAAGAGCTGTGAGCTTGCTAGTCAGACTTGTAGATTGTTCTGGCCTCAGCTCAAGAAGTGGTTCATTTCTCTGAAGCTAATGACAAAGTCCTATCAATGCAATTCATCAGGCCTTTAATTATCTTTCCTTGGACAGCTGCTCTCAGGCATGATTTCTGTGACACCTTTAGGAGGTCAAAGTTAAAGAACAATAGTTTGGTAAACGGCCATTTGACACTGTTTGCCTGGTCCAAAATGTATCAAGTAATACATGTTGAGCTTAAAATTGGAAGAAAAATTCTTTCTTACATCAAAACTTTATAGAAACACAGCAAAGAAAACATGCTTTAATAATAAAAGATAATTAAAACCACTTGAAACACATGCATGTGTTTTATTAGTGACTAAAATCAATGGTATGTTGCAATTTAGTTATGCAGGCTGATTTAGTATCATGTTATGTACCAGTTACATAGACATGTGCTATGGGCTTAGTCATAAAAGTGTGGAATGCACTGCTAACAAATTCAATTTTTTGCCCTTAACTACTCACAAAACTCCTCTTCTTCTAAAGGGAAACCACACAACATCTCTTATAAAGGGCTCAGTCAAAAGGAAAGCCAAAATAAAGACAGTCCTTAACGGCCCACTGGACCCTCACTAAAACGATGTATTTTGGGGGAAAAACAAAGAAAAGGAAAAGTAGTTAGGAAAGTTCACCCCCATCCTTAGAAGAAACTGCTGTTCTTAACTGAGTTCAAATATTGCAATGAGATATCCATGTCATTTGGAAAAGCTGAATGTGTGAGTGTCTAAGAAAATGCTGACAGTTACTTTTCCTGTCCTGGTTAAAGAAGCAAAGCACATGGCTGGGTCAATAATACATCAAGGATTTTGCTCTTTAACCTTGTATTGGAAAACGTATTTTCAAGTAACTCATTTATTAGGGCAGACATCTGAAGAAATAGGTCTTCCTTTGGATTGCAATGTCACTCATGCCAAGAAAATCAAATCATAGACATTTTTACAGACACAAGCCCAAATGCCCAGCCTTGGCTTGCTGCCCTAGGTATCCTTCAGCTGCCTCATGGGAATTGTAGCTTGAGTGACTCAAGCCTGGTGCTCCTTCACTGGCTGAACATCCTTTATAAATGTCCTTGAATGCCCTGGGTCAGACAGTCCCCTTGGCACAGTGAGCCAGAAAGGAGATGTGACCTCGCTGCACCAGGAACCCCTGACTTCAGAGCAGAAAAAGACCTCAGCATTTTAACACTACTGAAGCATTATGGCAAATGTATACTAACATCAAATTGATCCCAAAATAAAATGCATGGCTAGAAGAGACCTCTTAGGTGCCTGCACACTACTCCAACAGCACTTTATATAAAAGCCTATCATACTTCAGATCTGATCAAATACTTAAATTAAAACAGACTCTTAATTCTGCTGTGATTGCATATTGGTCACAGGTCTTATCTTTCCCTGTAGATCACCTTTCACCATGGGGGAAATCAAGTTGTAAGTTTATGAACAGTGTGTGAAAGAAGAATGACTTTTATTTTGCTTTAAAAATGTATTTGTAAATGAGAAATCCAATGGCTATGAGAAATAAATTGCACAGGAAGGGAACACCACGGAAGCTAGTCATCCAGCTGCTGTTGGCTTTTGGTGGAAAGTAAGCAACCCAGAGCTACCCATGCATTTGAGTTTCTATGCTGTCATCAGTTATTAAAGGTTTACTCTGAGACTGGCCTACATACTTCATCTAGTTATGAACCTCACTGTGCAAAAATCTGTATTGACCTAAGAAATATCAGACCTGCTCTCCTAAATTATTTATGATAAATAAGCTTAGTTTAGTAAAGGTTTTCACCAATGCAATTACATAAATTCATAAATATTGAAATTAATTTAATAGATTTCATAGATTTCTGACATAGGTAAGGCATTATCCTTACTCAAATCCACTTAAATTGAGATTTCCTCAATATATAGGTGGTATATCTGAAGAAGCTTATAAATGATGTTTATTCTGATGTGGATAATATGGACACCTTTCCTGTAAGTGTAACCTCTGTGGAGGCACAGTGTATGAATCAGGGCATAAGGAGAGTCAAAACTTAGAATATTTAGATTTAATGTGCACTAATATTTGAGATGTGCTAACAAGTCAGAGTGTAAATAAAGCATATTTAGCTTTTCCCTATGCAAAATGTCTGAACTTAATCTCACAGGAAGGTTGTGAGGAAGCTCACAGGTCAGTGAATAGGAATAACACAAGCTGTTAAAACTGTATAATAAAGGTTGTATTGTTGGTTTATTGCTTATTTAGGTGAAGGAAGGAGGGTCCCTAAGCACTAAAAAGATCTGGCGATTCCTTGTGAAGAAGTTGAGTGTAACATGTATAGCATTGGTTCCTTTCAAAACGCAAGAATCACTGCTCTCTTTTTAAATGGTTAGGCTTTATTTTGTCCTTGAAATAATCATGACTCAGGGAATAGCAGCAGTAATATAACAACAGCAACAATGACACATCCTGGTCAGTCCTTTTCTAAAGGTGTAAATAAATGTGTTACCGTGAAAGTTTGTTTCATGAGCTTCAGAAACTTATCGAGCTCAGAGGACTGATCAATGGCAAGTTAGGCTTGTCATTTAGTTTGGTGTTTGGTGCTGAAATAATGAAATCTGCTTATAAGTTTTACTTGGGCAGCTTTTGGTCAAATTTTAACAAACATTTTGCAATGCAGCAGCCATGGGAAGGGTTGAATCCTGGGATATCTCTCCTTTCTGCTAGTCAAGACTTTCACTGTCAGTTTCTGGGACGTAATGGTTCCCAATGAGACTGATAAGGAAAGACATTTCCCATCTCACAGCAGAAAAAAATGAGACAAGCAATCGCTAGGATCTAAACTTGTGTTATGAGGAAACCTGCATCATGCGCTGCTTGAGAGGCAAAGGACTGGAATCTAAAGCAGTGGGAGCAGTGTCCTGCAGCTCAAGCAACACCTACTGTGCATTATCTTATCTCTGTTTGCCAGAAGCAAGACATAGGAAGAATAAAAAAAGCTCTCTGCAACCCCTATCAAGCAGTATCAAAACACCTACACTCACAGTTTAATTTAACTCTTTCTGAGGCAGTGTGAACATGATTCTTTCCTCCAGCAGAGCTCGGGGTCAGTAGTCTGCAGCCAAAAAGGAGTTAGTAGCATTTTCAGTCCTACTGTAACTGTGCCTGCCTCAGGCTTCTGAATCCCCCATGAACAGCTCCATCTGCTTCTTTTGAGGTGGATCTTCTCAGTCTTCTTACAGGAGCTGTTAAAAAAAAAAAAAACTAGATATAAATCCTGAAATTTTTTCTCTTGTATCCCTGATAGTGACTAATCTAATGTGAGTTACTCTCCTCCTTGTTGTGGACAGGAATTGCACCTTCATTAGAACTGGTGCAAATATCCCACTGAGAAGTTTTGATTTTGATTGACACTGATTGAAAATTACATGACAGGAAATCCCTGATGAGCTCTAGTTGTCACATTTACTTCACAGGCACTGAGGATTCATAATAACTCAAAGCAGACTAGCTCATAGGCTGCCTTCAGGACGTTGCCAGATGATCATTTTTCAAATTACTTTTCTAACAAAAAAAGAACTGGACTTCACACTCCTTCTCAGTGTAGCTTCTACTAGATGAACCCAATGGTAAACAAGTTTCTATGAATTAATAAGATATAAAACTCTCTAGCTATCCCAAATGGTGCACTGTGGACCCCATAAATTCCATAGAATAATTAGGGTTTACTTTTATATAAACAGCCTTATGAACCTAAGGTGATGAACAACAATATGAGTTAGGGTATGAGTTTGGGAATCAGAACACTGAAGATAGAACAGTTTTATACTAGCAATGCAAGAGAACAGTCAAGCACTGCAAAGCTTGGTAGGTTGACTTGTGTTGAAACTTGGATACATTTGAAAAGGACTTTAAATTATGATCTCTAGTAGCAGCTTTTGAAAAACCAGTAATTCCCCAATACTTGTGGCCCAGAAATGAAAATACAGAAAATCCTTAAATGGAAAAAATAATAGACAGTATGAAATTAAAGTGAAATAGGTTCTATAACTTATGATTATTATTCTGGAAAAATACTTTCAAACATTCTACAGTTAGACTAACATCCACTTGTATTTGAATTAAAATACATTTTAGTAATAATGTACATGTGTATAACCATGATAGTAAAAGAAGTTTTTATTTGAAAACACTGATTAACAGTTTGACATCTGAAGTGCCACAGCGGTCGATATGGTTTTGTCTATATTTCGTGCCAAAGAAAATTTGTTAGACTAAGTTGCCATGTTTTTTTGCATCTGGATTTTATGATGTTTGTCTTTGTAATGGCTGTATATAGAACTGATTCAAGTACTTGAGATTCTGGCTAAATGTAATTAGCTTAAGTGCTTAGAAGATGAAAGTTTATTTGCTTTATACTGGATTAAAGTGTAAGTAGCAAAGGTAGCATGAACAGACTGTGTAAGTTACCTCCAGCTATTCAAGTTCCAGAGATCTGCATGCCAACAAGGGACAGTGGTGGCCAGGAAGTCTAGGGATGTTTGAATTTATTAAATTTGCTCTAAGAAAACATCAAATATGTTCATGGACTAAAAAGGTAAAATGAAACCACAACTTGCATAACGATTTGTCTGATCATGTTTCTTCTCAGAAAAGTTATTACATATGCATATCATCCATTGATGCTTCCAGCTTGAGCTGCATTGTAGGTGCACAAAGTTACTGCCAGATTTCTCTCACCTTCTGCAATGAAGAATTCAACATAATTCTCACCTTCACAAGAGCTGAAGGGTAAGAAGAGGGAAATGCTCAGGCAATTACTGGTATTAAATTCCAGTGATTTATATGAACCATTAGAACAGGAAAGTAGACATAACAAAAATTATGGTTAAGACCCAGACAATGGAAACCTAATTTTGCTTTTTATGAATCATATGTTGAAGTGCTAAATGAAAATAAGATTAAAAATATCAGAATGCCAAAGCGGTTCCATGTGGGAAAGATCGTTGTTGATCATTGGATATGGACAATATAGAATAAGACAAACTCCAACCTTGCAGGCAGAGACTACTGGCAGAAGAAACACTTATATTTTCAAAAGAGATAAATATGCATGCTTGGATGTTATTCTTTATTTACAAAAGCAAATTACATTAGTTTTAACATGTTTGAATTCATGTAAAACTCACGATGTCTGGTAATTGCTTTGATTTCTCTGTAGTGCTGTTAAATCTTGATTTACTTATAACTTTTGATTTGTTTTCTCTCCACTTTGATATTGGAATAACCTACAACTTTTGCATCATGCCAAATGACAAGTGATGTGACTGCCAGAATCTTCTGGTTTGTTCTCATTCTGAACGTCTACAGACCTCTTTTTTCCATTGAGGTAGGACACTGCTAATACTCATGAGCAAGAATTTGCTTCCTTTGACTCAGTTCTGTTGTGTTTTCTTTTTAATCTGGAATTAAATGCAATTAGAAACCCGTGGACATAAATAAAGAACCTGTTTTAAAGTTCACCTTTTCTGATCATAACTATTTTTAAGAATCCCACGTTTCAATTTTTGATGAGTGTGATGAACAAGCTAGACAAGATTCTATTTATGATGCAAGTCAGAAGATAGATTGTTTAGGTCTTAAAGCAACATCCAGCATATATTTTCATTAAAAAATTGATGTTTTGATAAGATTTTAACAATGAAAATAATAAAAAATGTAAACATGACATTAAGATACTTTAAAGTGTGTTTTTATACAACTTATTTATTATGGGCGTGTGTGTAATTGTAGCTGCCATGTGTAAGAAGGTGGTAGTATCAGTCTTCTTGGTTTCTTAAACTGCATCAGAAAATACAGCTCCTCTTCTCTGACACACTTAGATATACTATCTATAGCAATAAATAAAACAGGCCCCATGATGAAGTGCTGTGACACAGCTCACATCTTTGTGGTTGAATTCTTTTGGTATCAGGAAGCCAAATCCAGGCTCTGTGCTGGTAATGGTCATTGCCCCAGATGCAGTTTGGGAGATTATGGGGTTTTTTAGGCACAGACTAGAATTGTCCTAGGGATTACACTAATAATTTAACATCATGGCTGATTACATATATCTGCAGCCTGGGCTTGTGTTTGGTTCACAAGCACAGATATAATTCTGTAGTTTTCATTGTGAAAAGAATGGATACTCAAGTATTTGTCAATCCTCTGTACTTTGAGGATTCAGTAGAGTCAACTGAGAATAGTAATTTAACTATTTAAAAATAAAGAAATATGTCAAGCCTCTGGGTATTACATTGCACTGCAGATGACGAGGTATGAATACCCAAGTCGCTCCTAATTTTTCTCCACTTTTCATATTTTAGAGCTATTTTAGGGTGTGTTCTCAGAAGATGAAAGAGGCTGTGTAGTGTCTTGCATCTTTCCTGTGGTTACTATGGACAGTCATCTTCTGTTCTTCTCTGTTAGATTAATGGCGGTGGGGAAACCTCATTAACCACTTCCAAACTCCATGTTTTCCCAAGAACAGTTTCACAATGAAAACCATGAAAGCTCATGGAGATGAAAGGCCCCACAACATTATTGTCTCATGTGTGAAAAATGGGAAGAAGCTCAGACACTTTGAGATGCAGTAGCTCATTGCGTCAAGTACCTTTCTGTGGCTGGTGCAGCAGAGAATCTTCAGGTGAACTCCAAGTGCCATATTTTACCCTCTCTCCAGTTGCTGTAGAAAACAGACAGAATAACTTGGGATCAAGGATTTTTTAAAATGTGGCCACATCACTCATGTGATACTGACCCCTGGCCTAGAGTCTGCTGAAATCTGTGAGTGAACAGTACACATCCCCAGATTTCTCTAAGACAAAAAAAGGAAAATCAGAGTTTACTGTCTTACGGTGAGGATGAAGGAGTTAGTAGCAAATATAATTAGTACAAATTCTAGTGATAAAATCCATTCCTTGTAGGAATTAATGGGAAATGGACACTTTAAGAGTCAGGATTTAATCTTTGACATTTTTTTCCACTAAGACATTTCTTTGTCTTATTTTTTGAATCACAACAGTTACTAATTTCCTAGTCTGTTTTCTGAACAGTCATATAATGAGACAACAACCGTACTTATTATCTTCACCATTGGAAAACAATTTTGTGTTTTTTAAAAATGCAGGGTGTTTTCAGTACAGGCATATGCCTATTTTTCACAACATTTTGTCAGGGGAAGCAAAAGGTAAGAAGTATTAAGAGAACTGTATGCAAGGATCACCCTTTAAAATGCCTGAGGATGATCATTATATTTACTAGATGGACTTAATTTTCAGGTTTTAGAAGGCAGACATTTGGCTGAAAATTAGAGACCTGTTATCTGCAAGCAACAACCAGAAGTGAAGAAGGTGCAGCAGAGTGGAAGGTGAAGTCTCTTTGTCCCCTGAAGAGGTTGAAGTTGCAAGATATGTCATGGATGACTAGCAGGAAGGTCTTGAGAAGGTGCAAAATAAGAGAAAACTTTTACACTAAGGGGCTTCCATACCTATTGTGTCATGTTTGATGGAAAGAAGGAAGAAATATATGGTGTAAAAATCGATTATCAAAAGATACACAGAAATATATCATGGAGCTGTTGGTCTCTAATCCACATTTTATGTACATCTGAGTCCCTTGAGTATTTATGTTATACTGTGGATTTATGCAGAGCATTTTCTTTAAGCATGGCAGACTCTGTCTAGGCTGGTAAAACATGGCATTTTTTTTACCCAACACATATAGTATTTCCTTTCAGAAGTTAATTAGAGACACATTTTATTTGAACCAAGAGACCAAAACCAGAAATAATATTCAGAATGGTGTGCAACATTTATAGATATTCAGAATAATAACTATAGCGGTATAGAAAGGAAAACACTTGCTGGAAAAGATCTTAGCAGAACAGAATCCTAGAATCATAAAATAGTTCGGGTTAGAAGAGACTAAGATCAAATAGTTCCAACCCCCTGCCTTGGGTAGGGAGACCTCCCCCTCCTCCAGGTTACTCAGAGCCCCACCCAGCCTGGTCTTGAGCACTTTCCAGGATGGGACATCCACACCAGCAGTTGAAGTTATTTCTGCAGAGAACATGAACCTTAAAAGCACGAAACAGGTAACATGCACAAAAAGATGTAACAAAATGACAACAGATGGTATCTCATATACAGATGGTATTTCATCCTTCTTTGTGTTTTAGATCTACACCTGATATCCATTGTGGCCTGGGTGTAGTCTCACATGTCGTGTTTGCTTCGATACAATTTAGAAATGAACTACCAAAGGGACATTTTTCTGCTTTAACTTGACATTTTCTCCTTTGCCAGCTCTAGCAATAACTATCTAATGATCTAGACCAGGGAACTGACATACCTGAATTTCAATTTCCCATAATAATTTTTTAAAAAGGCAGTTTTTTAAATTTTAAATTCAGTGATTGAATTTGCTGATGCTGCAAAGCACTTTTGTTGTACATGAGGTGCCTGGCCCAGCTAGATGCAAGGTCAGCATAAGGGATGATGTGAGAAAATATTATCAGCAGCGCAGAGGTTGTTATAGGGCTTTTGGCAGCACCTCCTTTCAGATGAAATTAAAGCATTTGTAAGACCAGGGTCTGAGGTTTGCTGCACTCAAAGGTCTGCAGACTTCACCAGAAAGACTGGTCACATTCCCTTCCCTGAACATTTGCTTTCTTCCCCCTTCTTTGTGACAGCTCTAGCAGAGTATGAGATGGTTCAGTGAACTGACACAAGAGAAAATTACTTTTTTTCCTTTTGGTGGATTACTTTTCCACTGGAACAGCAAATTAACTAATCCTGTACTAACTCACACTTAGGTCACTTTGTTGTTAAGTCCAAGCAAATGATGTGGCAGGGAGCAAAGAAAGAACCACTGCAAGAGTAGACCAACCCCATTTGAGGGTTGCAAGTGCAAGTTCTTGACATCCGATGTAACTTCAAGCTACATTAGGGTAGTCAGACTCTCTTTCAACTCACAGTGAATAAATACATGCCATTTAATCTCAGCCTTGTGTAGTCGCTTCCTGTGTATTTCGACAAACATCTCACTTAAATTATTTCTTCTAGGTAACTTCAAAATAGTAGAACATATTCAAATAAATCCCTGCCAATTCTACCATGCATCCTTAGGTTTATATTGCAGTAACTACTCTTAAATATGAGAGCTGTTAATGCTGGTAAATCCTTACTTTTTTTCTTTGCAGCAGCAACTGGAAACTCCAATCAAGGAAACAGGCTAGATGCTGCAGGAGTAGGCAATTTATGGAGTTTACAATGAAGATAAGATTGAATAAGACAGCAAATCGTATGGTCCCTTAAGGCTGCAGTCTTTCAAGTCTTTTCTTCTCAAAACGTGTTTGCGAAAGCTGTGTATCTTCATTATAGAAGCTATGGAGACTACAAAACCATTTACTGATCTATTAGGAACAGAAGATGAAAATAGCATGCTTTGGTTATGAAAAGTTTTCTGTGGAAGAAATCTTGTGCAGAAGGACTCCAGTTTGTCAGGGAGAATGTCTTTATAAAGAGAAAGATTTTAACTACTGTGAAAAAATCAGCTATATTCTAATCCCCAAACTGGATTGTGCTAACATGTCACATTGGTTTTCCCATTTGGTGTTCACCAAATAAATCCTCATATACATATGTATAAGCGGTCCAGTTTGAGCTTAGAAGTGTTAATTCACTATTGAAAGCAGAAAGTAACAGCTTCTTAAAGTACTTGCTTAACCTGATATTAGCTGAAGTTCTAAAAATAATTCAATCTGTCAGCTTTGACTTGGCCTTGAAAACACAAGCTTTGTATGAGAAATGTTTTAAGAGATGCTGATTTTTAGAGTATATGCTCATCTGAGATATTTAGCATGCTCTGTGGTGTCTACAAGGCTCTTTAAGGCAAAATCAAACCACGAGGCCACTTGAAATCTCTGCTAATGAGGAAGATTTAAACGTATCAATTTGTCTGTTATTTGAAATAAAATAGAGTTATTCACACAGTCTACCACAGAGAGATGGGCTAGGGAAGCTCTTCTTCATGGTCCCTCAGAGTTAGGTCGTATGCTGTGAGAGATCAGAACTCTGGCTGCAACTCTTCCTTGCCCCCCTCAGCAATTTGTGTGTGTCTCTAGCTTAATCATCTCACAGACTGTATCTATTAACAAAGAGCACCAATAGGGTTTCTTTGAAGTCAGAGCATTTGTTGAAAATAAAAGCGAGGTGGGAAAGGCCATAGACAGCTAACGTCACAGACACAGCGGTGTAGGAGCATCCCGGAGTGAAGTGTTCTGCAGGCTGAGAGAAGCTGCACAGAAGAAACAGCAATACACACTCCGTGATGTTTTAGGAGAGTATAGCTATGGATTCCTATCTATGTAGCTGTAACTCTGATAAAGCAGCCAAGGTAGATGGAATTTATTGCATAAAATGGCCATAGTTTTTCACTGGCCATACAGGAAGGGTGGGTAAGTGCTGCAGACTAGACTCCTAACCTTGAGGCTGCTATATTTAGGTAAGATAAATCCCATCTGCAGTTTCTCACTTTCTCCAGGGAGCTGAGTGAGGTTGCTAAGCTGGGGCTAAACTCATAGCCCTTTTGAAGTGGAAGAAAAGCTTCTGAATACATGAGCTTCAACTAAATAAAACAAACACAATTATTCAATAACTACTCCAGTCTTTACCGCATAGTAACTAAATGATAGCTGTATGTGTAAAATAGCTAATAACTATGTAACTAGTAAGTAAAACAAGCTCAGCTACCACTTCAGAAAAATTCTTATACTACTCTCTGCTTCTTAGGTTAATTTTAATATTCTTATTCTTGCCTTCTAGGGATATATTCTAAGCTTTACTCTCACCCTGAGAGCATTCCCAGTGACTAGAAATAATTGTGAGCTTAATGGAAAACATGTATTTATAAACAAAGTATTAAATTTAATACTCTTTTATGAATGCCTGAATAATTGTCCTGAATGGACTAGAAGCTGCCGGAAGGCAGGGGCAATCTTAGTCTCAGACAGGGCTTTGCTGCAGCACGGAGTGTTGAATAGGCTCAGGTTTTGGGGACAATCACTTGTTCAACCATACTGTGTGCCTCTGTGAGCATCCAGTACAAAATATCCCAGAAACTGATGCCCAGTGTCCTGTCAGGAAGTAATAAACACATCATGGAAGACCCTCGCAGAAACTTTAGTTTAAGTGTAGATCATATCCTAGCTTAGCGCATACTATGTTGGTTTTACATAATCAAAAATAAGGGTTTCAAATATTTTCTAGTTAATTCACAAAGTGCGGAAGGGAACAGAAAATGAGGGTCATGAACAGAGCAAATTGTTACTCATATAGTCATTGCTCTTCATATTATGCAATTGCTTGTAAAATACTCCTGCCAAAATTAGATATATCCTATCTAGTGCAATGATTTGTATTTTTTTATTTAGAATTTGACTGATTTTTCCCATCCCCCATGTAATGTTGAGACAGTGCTTTGGTTTATTTTTTGGTTTAGTCCTCATTCAGCAAAACATTAAAGCAGGCATCACAATCAATTTCATATTAGGATGGTGCCATTTGCCTAAATTTCAGTGGATTGAGGTTGAACTTCACTTTCAAAATAATGGGACCACAGAGAGTAAGGTACCATTATCACTTAGTGGCACAGACTGGACCGCACTGAATTGCCAACTGCATTGGAAAAGATTATGGCAAAAAGGAAATCTATATAAAGGTTCTTGCTACTAAAGGCTGTCATTGTCATCCTCATTTTCCTCAACGGGAGGATGATACAACAGTGTTCTGTTGTATCAGCTACTGCCACAGCTCACCTCCCGTGTCTGACTGCAGGAGTGCAATCACTGCTCTTGGCTGCAGCACTGGGTGAGTTAAACCTTTCATTTTTCTGTTTTCCTGCAGCTCACTGTGACTCCACAAATGCAGGTGTTGCTACAGCACAGCAGGTCTACATTGCCAGGTTTTGGTACAAAAGGAAAAGTTTATCGACAACAGTTTTATGCATAAATATTTCAATGATTTGTCCTAAAAGTTCCACCTTTAATTTCTGCCTTTTCAAAGCGTAGTGCTTGGTCATTAGTCATTCAACACGGATAGCAAGCAAAGATAGTACTCAGGATTATAGCACGCAAAACACACCCTCTTAGTGCTTCTTGTTGATGATCCCATTCTTTAAACAGCACCCCACTGATTTGTGGGTATCTTAGCTTCCAACTACATTCCAAACCTCAGGCTGTTGGTAACCTTTTATCTCTGTTCTTATCAACCTTTACTATGGAGTGGCTCGAAGAAATGGTTATCACAATCAAAGGGTGGTGCTTCTCCCTAGATTTTGATCAGAGGCATTTATTGACAGAACAATTTGTAGTAATGTATGCTAAACTAACCTATTTAGACCAGGGACAAGGTAATTCCAAGATAAAGACATATATAAACTGCAATGTTGCCTGCTAGAGCTTACCTTTTTTCTTCTGCTTTAAGAACTATGCTTAGTGAAATATAAACTGTATTGAAATTCCAGTAATATTGTAATAACAGGAAACATGTATAAAAATTAAATAATGTGAAAAACTGTTAGGAGTTTTTTGTTTAAAAGCAGATTATTCATATTACACATGAAGATATACCTACTGAGCTGTAACGTTCATAAATTTCATTGTATATCCTATTTCTAGTGTATTAAATTCAATTGAAGCAAAGTATTTTTAACATGCTGTGTAAATCTCTTGAAAAATGAGTTTTTCCATTGATTTAGGCTGATAGATACTAATTTTAGAAATCAATTACTTGGTATGCCCTCATGAAAAACTAAATTATGATGGTGTTAAACCCAAGAAAACAATTAATTCAGGGAAAAATATTTTTCAGATTTGTTTTCATTACATAAAATTCAGAGCTGGAAAACATGATTAAACTTAAAAGATAAACACTAAGGCACTCAGTGAAGATTAAGGCTTTCACACGTCTTTAACTCTGTTGTGATTACATGAACACAATTGAAGCATTTTATATTTGTGGTCCTGAATTAGATTATATTTAATTTTTAAAAGAACATGAGATTCTCCAATCCTATGACTCCTCTGCTTGTGGTATCAGGGAAGGGCAGAGTTAAAGTTAGGTGCCAGACTGCCCTAATCTTAATATGTTTGGGTAACCATTATGTGTAACCAGACTCAAAGAAAACACTGACACCGATGCTAAATATCTTGTAGGGCCAACCACTTTTAAACAAATTATGTCTAAATTAAGAAAATGTATTCACCAGGAGACTTAAAAAGACTGACCCCGTGCTCCAAAATTGTATTGTAAGTACAGGGTGGATTTACTGGATAATACACACTCTGCTTTGGGTTCACAGCAGCTGAGCCCTTGTGATGGAGGCACAGGAAACTTCTCTAGAGTTGAAAGAGCATCAGTGTGCCCTGCCCTGGGTGGGTCATTGCACATGGACACCCAGGGAATGCAGGGGGAACGCATTGATCCTGCTGAGGATCACCAAAGTGTCTCTGCTAGCTTCAGGGACACAGCAGAGATACTCATTTGTCTAAAGGTTGTGTGTTCTACACAGAGGAACAGATAAAAGCAGGGTGAGGAGAGGATTCCCCTCAGCCCTTCACTGAGGAAGCTGCCTCCAGGATTCCTCTGCCACCACTGCTGCCCTGTTCCCATTGCCTCAAGGGCCCATCTGTACCCAACATTGCTGTTGGTGTGAGGTGCAGGGTAGCAACATCAACCTGGGGCAAAATGGCCCAGGGAGCACCTTCTGCAAGGCAAAGCTTTCTGAGAGCAAATTTCTGGCTGCCTGTGTAAAGGAAAAATGTAGTTTGCCTGATACTCAGCAAGTTGCAATATGAGGCCTTTGCAGCCATTCAAACACCTGCAAGAAAAGCAGTTCCTTAACACCAGTATTAATAAATTATTTTAACTAAATCTGTTGGCATTATTGCATGCTGCTGTCTCTTTCCCAAATGTCAAGGACTGTTCTACTGGCAAAATATATAGCAGAGAGCATAACTTCTTCCCCAGTCATCTTCCACAAAATCCAACTGAAGTGATGCCCACCCTTCCTGTGTTCTCTTTGCATTATACTCTGTATCTTGTTTTGTTTCTTTCTGGGTAAATGTTTTTATTTTGCACTTTCATTTAAAATGCAGTGCACTTCCAAACAGCATTTTATTACAGCCCAGCTAGTTTTAAGACTTGACAGAAGTTGTGATCATACTGAGTTCTGCCAAAGACTAAAAGCAGTATGAGAAAGAAATTCAAGCTATGGATAAAGAGTGAGCTTACAAGGCAATATAAAATGGAAAAAATATGGACAGATGAACACAAGATAAAATCTCTTTCTAACTCCTAACCAGTTGGCAGTTTTTACAGTAATTACAGTGTTACAGAAATTCCTGATTTAAACTTTTCACCAAAGATTAAAACCCCAGTATGCTCTGATTTATGAAAATAATTTCAATTGTTATTAGTAGATTTTAATTGCACCAATATGCTTTTCACTGCTTAAAAAGGCCTTTGTTCTTTACAAATAGTGATACAAAGGTAACAGCAATACTTCAGTGGCTTTTATTGCTTGGATGCAAAATAGGACTCCTTAAGCTTTAAAAATCTCTTCTCTCAGAGATACCATCTTTTGCCTGGAGCTAAAGGAATTAGGGGATATTTACATGATTTAAGGCCAATTTTATAGCATATTATGTTCCCTCTATGCCATGGAATCAAATACTAGAGGATTTCATTTTAAAAAAATGTAAATATGGGTAAAATGTAATAAAACTATTGTTTGTATGGGAAACCTCCATGTTAATCTGGAATAAATATGCAATACTGGAATTGTGAAACTTGGTGGTCAGCAACAGGAAAAACAACAATAGCTGTGGGAAGATAAGTACACATGATAATGCATGCCTAATTCATCCTAGATACCTGGAATTATGTCAGAAATTACATTTTAGCTTTGAAACTTCATTGTTAGGTGACAGAGGAAAAAGAAAACAGTCATAAAAACATTATGATAGATATTAATTAAATATTACTAAAATCTGATACATGTAATAGTTTAATCAAAACCACTGAACCCATAATTTCTAAAGATAGTTACCAAATCAAGCATTTCACCTATAAATTCCAGAAGTACTCAGCAACACTTTGGTGGTGGAAAATGCTTAGTCAGTACAGAGTTGAACTGTTGTTGCTTTTCTCTGAAGATAATGTTTAGCTCGAGGCAATTGCAGAGAAACACCAGGCTGCCAATGCATGGAACTGCTGGAAGACGTGGATGGGAAACAAAGGAATCTACTAAAAAAGAAAAAAAACCCAGATCCTTGAGAATAAACTCTGTGATAAACGTTTGGACCAGTTAGAGAGAGAGATGTGTTGAGAGAACTATTGAGCAGGGGACTGTGGGAGGTCTGTGAAGAGCCAAATGCAGTGAATGGGAGTGAAATCCCAGTGACCTGAGTGGGCAGAGTATGTGGTTAGGATGATGGAAGACAGACCAGCGAGGCTTATTTTGGACAGCCATTGCTAGGAGTTTCAGTCTTCAGGCCAATGAAGGACACGGAAAGATAATATTGAGTAAGGCCTAATTGCTCGTAATATGAATCACCATCAAAGCGAAAAATATGCATTTGGCTACCAGAGGTAGAAGAAAATCTGCCAAAGACATTTTTGGGTCTACAGAGCTAAAGGATAATAGCACACAGATTCTAGGAAATTTCATGTGATTTCTCCCATCTTTAGCTTTGGAATGAATTCGCAGAGAAATTATTGCTTTCACTCTTGCTGGAAATTCTTAAAGAACTTTCTGAGAGAAAGTTTTGAGGAAGATAGTAGTAAAATGGCTAGTGGTTGTCTATTCAGAGCTGAACTCCTCCATGAGTACTTAGGAATGATGCAGGAAGAAGATTGCATGTACAGACACAGAGGGGTCATTTTGTGGCAAACAAAACATGAAATATTCTACAATAGCATAAATAGCAAAAGGATGCCCAAGCTTTTGAACTGCATTATAACTGTTCCCATCTTTTGGGTAAGAAGAATCACATAAATGACCATATACCTCAACACGGAACATTCAAGTTCAAGTCCACCAAAACTCCACTATTAGAAGTAGGGTTTTCCTTTATTTTTTTTTTTTTTTTTTTAATACAGTGCACCAGACCACACTTGTGGAGGAATTCATATGAATGAGGATTTCTAAGAGCTAGGACTGGTATGAGAATACTGACAAAAGACTGAGATATATCTTATCAGTCCTCAGTTGAAACACTCATCAAAATGAATGGAGGATTAATAAAAAATTGGCAAGGCTTGATGGAATTGTCTGAAGCATATCTGCCCTTGTATGCGTTTTCTCAGAATTTCATCACAAGCAGATATTCTTCAAATAGTTAGAAGCTGAAAAATGAAATGACAGCTTGCGACTGATAACATGGAGCAGTTTCTTGTTTTAACTTATATTTATCTGTCTAGTTGGGAGTCTCCCAACATGTGGTTGTCTCCTATTCACTCCAGCCAGCCTCCTATTTCTGTCATGTACTTCCACGATGAAGTAAAGGATTTTGTAATTTCTGTGACAAAAAATGTAGCAAAAGTAATATTTTACTGCAAAAAAAGTTGCACAGACTTTCTCAAATGAGACTAGTGCATGACCAATAGTGCCACCAGCATCTAAATGAGCAAGTTTGCAACAGCATAGTTTGTGGATCAGATTTTAAACAAACCTCATGTATGCAAGCTATAAAAACATGTGCCAAAGCAGCTCTTATGTTTGCTTTAAAATTATTGTACTTAATATTAATGCTTTCAACCCACAGGCAGTAAAGCTTTAACAAAATATACTACACTTCCTGAGTAGTCAGATTTCCAGGCAAAATGTGAAGTTGACACCATTCATGTGAGATTTCTGGGCTGAGGTTTAAACAGCAACAGAACCTGCTACATATAATACTTTTCTTTAGTGAAATGTCACTAAAACATATGACTTCTCTATGAACACCACCCTTAAAGTCCTGTAATCTTTGCTTGCTGTCCTACAAAATATCCTTTCACTTTTGTCTACTTTGTGCTCCTACAATAATTTTATTGTAAAATATAGAATACACTTGAGAATGCAAGTGCCTTGTATGTCCAAAGCACAGCTGAGATTTCTCTGTAAGAAAAAACATTGTTTGAACTTCAGTATTCCTTCCACCAAGGTGATTTTATAACAGCAAAATTTTCGTGCATTGAAAGTTGATTTGTTACAAAAATCTTTACATGGTACTCGATTTTGTCTTTCCATTCAAAGCTGGGATATGCAATATAGTCCTTAAAATGTCATTAAGCATTGCTGTAAGGGACTTGTCAACTAAAAAGCAGATTTCTCCTCTCCCACTGCTGAGCACAAATGTGCCGTTTTCAGAACAAACACAAGAGGGGGCGTTTAGATGATGTTGTGTCTGTCCTTTAAATGCTGCTCTATAAGCTCTGTGGTAAAACATGGGCATGAGGCACATACTTCTTGTTTTTTACTCTCATTCTCACCCAGTTCCTGCCAGTGTCATCTCATAACTTCTCAGTTAAATGACACTATTTTTGCTGTGATGAATGATACCCTAATTAATTTCCTCTGCAAGAAAGCTGATACAAGGCAATGTATATTTAATTTTATTTCACACCCACACTCACACTACAGACACCTGCACGTCATGGACTTTGAAACAAGGCTCCTAAATTCACAGCCCACAAATGAAATCAAACAAACAGTTAAATAATTCCACAGTCCATTTAGAGTCATTGATCAATTTTTCTGCTCAACCCCAACTACTTCCCTTCTGTCACTCGCAAGCCACACTCCCACCTCAGCTCACAGCCACCACCATACAGCCTTGTACTTTAGACAACATTTACTGATTGTATGTTCCTACATTGCAATGATTACTCTAGGGCCAGTGTGGCTTTCATGAATTACACTTTAAGCAATTCAGCTTGTGGTTTTCTGTTGGGATGTTTAAGAAAGTGAGATACAGTGAAAAATGGTAGCTGCAAGTTGTATTTCTCTAATATTCATGGAAATGTCTCTATAGCTGATTCACGTTTAAGTGATTTTTTCTACATTTGGTAATTTTTTGTGAGGAAATTGCAGAATTGGAACCTGCCAAAATGCTTTGGCATGTTACACTTATGGATGGAGTTATGTCTGCTGTGGCCAGGATGTGAGTGAGCATACATGGACTGCAAAAGAAGTATCAGAATCCAAGGACAGGGTTGAATTCATGGAATATGGCTGGAGAGAACAGAACTATTTTTTACCCTTTTATGGGGTGTAAACTCCAGCCACCATAGCTAAACTTTTCTAAAGGGGTTTTGCTAACCTTGGATTTTCTTGAGTGGGAAAATTTGACTATTTCAAAAGTGATGTAGCTCTGCTGACTGTTACTGACCACACAACTACTGTCACTGATGAGTTGTTATCTAAGTCACGTGCCTTTTGAGTTCTCTCTTTCCATTACCACATGTTCTTGAAAATGCCCCCAAGGTCTGCTCTCTTTCATTCTCCCTATGATTTTGAAATTGTAAAGAATATCTGCATTTTCAAACTAGGAGATATTTCTTGTTGCAAGCCAGACTATGGCTTTGGCCAACTGTGAGATACAGGACAAGAGAGGATCATGCACTCACTTGCAGATGGACAATTTGCTATTTTGTGGAACTTTTAAGTGACCTTCCTTAACAAATATTTTTGGTTACTGGGTAGCAGAAAGCGCCAAGCTATGAAAACAACCTGTGTCTCCGCAGAAGTGGTGGTGGAAGGATATATGTGCATACTGTGCAAGAAATTCGTGTTCATGAGCAATTTGGTTTGGCTTTCTGCACTGGTTTCTTCCAAACTTTGGCTGAGCACAATGCTGTGAAGTGCACACTCACTTTTGCTACCATTCCCTGGCCTTTCACATGCTCAGGAGCCCTTCAGATGCACACAGGGGTGACCAGGATTGCTCAGGAGCAGCCACAGATAGCAAGATAAGACTAGCGATGAAATTGGCAGTATGAATACTTGTAAGGAACTGGTCAGGCATGAAAATGAAAAAAGATGAGTAATGAACAGGTGAGCAGACTGCACTGAGGAACCTCACTTCAAAATCAGTCAGGTTATTGCAATGGAATGTAGAGATTTATCATGCACTAGGCTTCTACTTTTGTACAAAAGCCTGTAAAGGAAACAGCCTCATGATGTTAGAATTTTACCCTAAAGTCTACAGTGGTATATGATCATAGCTATTATAGCTTTTCCTTTGAAAAGGAAAGGAAATTTTTTTTAGAAAAATTTGTTTTTAGAATCAAGATTCTGGACCTGTTTCACTACAGTTGCCACTGTGCAACATCAGTTTTCCTAGAACTATTTATGAAGATCAAAATGTTCTGTTTCCTTTCATAATGGATATACTGTGATGCAGTGAGATGCATGGATATCTCTGTACACATAACTTAGAGACAAAATTTTCTAAAATCTCTTCCCTGAATAAAATAAGATTTTTAAGTAATGCTTTTTACACCAAAAGAAATCATAATACACAAATTATCCACAAAATTACTCAGAAATTCTTTATCTCTCCATGTATATTTTTATAATGTGACTTGGACAGAAGCATCTCTCATTGGCAATTGTCTCATTCCCCTCATCAAATACAAGCTTTGGCTGATACACGAGGATCAGAGTATTATCACAGATTCAAATATTCTCCCAGATTCAAATATTCTCCCCCAAATAAAGACTCTCTAAAACAAAAAGCTGAAGTCATGTAGTAGGCCAGAGCACTTTAATTTTCAGGTAAACTGATGGTTTCTTACACTATCCTACCCACTTTAACCACTTGCACACTTACCTGGAAAATTTAGGTTTTCAATTCATGGCTGTACTTAAGAAGTCTATCAAATACATCATCAGCTTAAAAAACTATGGATTTTGTCAGCAACTTCTCCATATACTTGATAGCTCTTTCTACTTCTGAATTCATTTCCCTGATCTCATGGCAGCTTGCGGTCCTGACATTTCATCCCCTCTTTGCCTTGAGCTTTTTGGGTGAAAAGGCTGTCCAACACATTTGTAAAATCCCTACAATTTCTATTTTGATCTGTTTTTAAGAGCTACAGGAAGGTCACCCAGCAAGGATGTTTCACTAGTAGCGAGAGTGGGAATAAGTTGTAACAGCCAAACAACATTTTCAATACAATGGGGAAATTTTAATAAGGGTTACCTGAGAGTCTCCTTTTGCTCCTTTTTCAAAGCTCTGTGTTTAGTGTTTTGCCTGTAAGTGTGTTGTTGTTTTGGGCAAATGCACAGCTTTGTCCAAAGGGAAAGGCAGTAGTAAAGCTTGCTGTCCCTGGTATGACCCGAAATGATGACATGATGCTTGCAGAGGATTCAGAGCTACACAGCTCTGAACAAAGCAGACATTTGAGGAAACAGCATGTCCTGTGAATCCTTGGGCTGGTGAGTATAATAACAAACACTTCAGGCAAAGCTGGTAGAAAAGGAAAATAAATTAATCTGTCCTCAGTCTGTTCTGGAGGTGACTCAGCTGTGGAGCTCTGCAGTCACAGCCTCTCTGCGGCAGCTGATGGTGAAGTTGTCCCACTGGAGGGACTACAGCTGTGCTGAGACACTTTCCAGACTGCATAATCCCTGCTGGAGTTGTTCTAGTCTGTTAAATGTCTCTAGCTGTATTTCATATGCTCAGATTCTGAGTGGGGGATATTTCTTAATCATGATTTTTCTTCCCTCAGGTTCACAGCCAGCAAATTCCTCCTTCACATCAACAAGAAACGTTCCTTCCAACAGTGGATATTCATTCAGATCAGCCTACAGAAATGTAGCCTTCAGCTGGACAAAACACACTTAAATTTCTTTGAAGTACTACAGCCTGAAAAATTATTTTCCTCTGATTACATAAAATTGCTGTCTCCTCCAACAGCACAATAGCAGAGGAAGCTTTGGGCTGTGGAGGTGCTGTTGGAACCAAGTCTAATGTTTGGACAATTTTTTCTGCTTATTTAATAATAGAGACAGTTGAATCAGTTCTTTGCCTCATTAACTTTTCTTTGACAAAATTTACTTGACATACTCTGCTTAGTGTTGTGCTTTGCCTCTCTTGTAAACTTTTATTTCAGACTCATCAGGGGTTTTGTGAGTGTGGGACATTAAAGCAAGCACATTTACAGTGGCCTCCTCCCATTGAGACACTGCTGGCCTTAGTTTTTATACCTCCAGTCTTAATTTCCTCTGAATGTCTCACATGGCTGGATAGTAGATTCTTTTGAAACTGTTTTTTACAGAGGAGAAGCAGACTAGATGATCTATGAATCCTACCTCTACTTCAAAATATATCTTCATTTGAAAGTATGTGCACTTATGGACATTTCCTTGACACTGTTCTTGATTTATTCATGAGTATTGCGCATTGCAAACAAGTACACAATGTCAATAAGCAATTTTTCCAATGAAATCCATGAAATTGTTTGGTGTACAGGAAATTATAACCAAGTTTTTGTTAGTTTGCATGCCAGGGTCAGTGTGGTGAAGATGGACACTTTTCTTCTGCGTACTATATCTATGTAATCCTGAGTTCTATCAGCTATGACAGAATGGTATTGTGAACCACAATTAATTTCCTTTACAATAGTGTGGATAACTTCACGGCTCATTAGACTGATGATTTCATTCTGAATTGTTGGACTTGTGTAATCTTGTTTTCTCTTCAGCTAGCTTCCCAGGGTCTCATTGTCATTGCTGTGAAGCTTCAGTAATTCAATAAAATTCTCCTCATCAATCTGATGGCCATGAATTACCAAGCCTTGTCGACTCCAGTAATGTACGGTGAGTATTATTTTATACAGTGAGCAAAACTGATTTCCCACCTAATATTTTAGCTGTCTTTATCCTTCAGACATGCTGGAAAATGTGGTATTTGATATTCCAATCAAACAAAAATGATTTGGTGACAATTTAGACAGACTTTGCCTAGGAAGCATAGACAAATGGTGGAACTTTGGCACTGAAGTGGATTTCTCTTCCTCCCCTCCACCACTACAGGCTTCATTCCTTCTGCTGCTGCTTTGGGTAAAGCTTGGTGTCAAGTGCCACAGCTGCGACATCAGAGGCAAGGCACTCACTACTCAGCTAATCCCTTACGGACAGTGAATTTGGGACATCACACCAGAGGACTTAAACAGTAATGGAGATGTAAAAATCACTGAGGAATAAATACAAAAGTGTTCTATCATTTTTTTAGAAATTAGATAATGGTGACAGCCATTTCTGGTAATCAGAAGTTTGAATATTATTTGTTTGCCTAAGTCTGTCAAAATAC
Organism: Origma solitaria; assembly: GCA_013397895.1. Lineage (NCBI taxonomy): Eukaryota > Metazoa > Chordata > Aves > Passeriformes > Acanthizidae > Origma > Origma solitaria. The sequence continues at coordinate 643,116 of VZRL01004627.1, forward strand.
AATGTCATGACATTATTCTGGAGCTATACCAGTGATGCCTTATCAGCTAGTAAAAATATGAAGCAGACACAGCAGTAAAGGGAAAAGGGAATTTACCTTGGTTTTAATAGGATCCTAGGTGCCCAGACTCATCAAAGGTGGAAAATGCACCAAGGAGAGAGCAATGAACCCTAGAGCAACCCCTGTACACCGCGTACCTGATTTTTATGGACCTCACAAAATTAGCATATCTACTTAAAATCCCCCAATAAGAAACCTAATAAATGAAGTAATTGTCCCTTATTCTAATGAACCCTCCCTCCCCACCCATAAATGAGACTACAGCCTAGTTTACAAAAACATGTTCAAGAGAAAAGGCTCCATCCAAGGACGGAGCCCTTAGCTCTGAAATAGTATGAATGTTTGGTCTTCTTCGCTTTGCACGACCCCAAACTAAGCTAAATATCAGACTACAAGAGTTATAAACATGTGGGGCTAAAGTACAAGGAGTGTTTGTGCAGGGTACAAGGAGTGTGTATAGAGGGTACCAGGAAAGGGAAAGAGTATAAAAATACATAAAAAGGATATAAAAAGACAAAAAACACAGTCATCACCAGAACATGATACTTTCATGAATGACATTAAAGTGGCTTGTATTCAGATTTTTCCATCTCCAAGAAAACAGCATGAAAGATAAAGTGAAGGGTGAGAACTAGCAAGAACCAGAAGATATAATTTACAAAAAGAAGAATGCAAAATCAAATATTTCCTGTGGTTTACTGCTATTAAACATTAGCCAAGAGGATGTGTGAGTTTTTATTTCACAGATTTCATCAGAAACATTGAACTGCAATTGGTACATGGAGCTACAAGTCTGCCATGCATACTTTTGTTAGAAATGGTAGTCTGTTAATACGTGCAAATTTTTAGTTAGAAGTTGAGAATAAGTCTTACCGTCATTCTTTCACTTGTGTCTCAGTTCTCATCTATGAATGGGAATTAATTTACCATTACCACAGAAATTTTTACAGAGATAAATAAATCAGAGATTAAAAATATTCATATATTGAAGTGAGAGGTTGCCTTACATGCTATGGGACAAGTCCAAAACTAGCACCTCTTTCACTGCCATTTGTGAAGAGCATAATAAAATAAATGCTTAGTGACAATAAGATTTATTTGATGACATTTCAAGTAAAACATCTTCTTATATGATATGAATTGTACATCTTGGATTATGAAGATAATCTCATAGGGCATGTTTTATGTTCTGACAAATCCATATCCTAACATCACCTGTCTTTCACTGTCATATTTAAATACTGGAGAGCTTCCAGGAGGAATTGGTCAAAAAAGAAGCAATGACTGAGAAGTAAGAAGGGTTTGGGCCAAACACTCTAAGACTTTAGGTCATAGAGCAGATCCTGAAAATACCATGTCTATGATACATAGATAAACAACACTGTAGATACATTATATCTAGAATATTTCTACATTGTGCTGTGTTATTTGAGTAATTGTGACTAATTCTCAAATTTATACGCTGAACATGTAAACATATTGCCGTACTTTCATATTCAATATATATTTTTAAAACTGACTACATTAATTATAACACTTATTGAGAATAAACATTGTATTTATAGGGCTTATTGGTAAGTAAATTATAGATATTAAAAAATCCAACAAACCATACAGTGTAATTTATATATTAAAGAGTAATTGTAGCATTTTTTGACATGTATCAGCTAAACTGCCATTGTTTAAATATAATTTTGAACTGTATTCAGTGTACACAGTGGCAATAGCAAAAGGCACCATCAAGTTTATTAGAGCACCTGAATTCTGCCAAACTCATTATCCCTGCCCCAAAAACTATGAATATACAGCCAATGGCTTTATCTTCAACAAGACACCAATGGACAACACAGAGCTGACTGGGTCAGTTGGAGGCTGGTTAATTGTAAGATATCTACACAGCACCAATATTTGCACAGAGCTGCTGTGATGTGGTCTATGTCTATTAATTGTAATATTCTACATGAAGGTGTACAAAGTGCTCCCATGGAAGTTAATAAGAGTTTGCGAGTTACAGCACATCCTGAGGACAGCCGTCCAGGAGAATGTAAAAGGACTCTTTATTTATTAATTTATTTATTATCCAGTAAATTACAAATATTTTAACTGTATTTACCCAAAGAAATTCTCTTCCCTTCATGTTTCATTGTGTGACAAATCCATCACAGGCTTTTTTTTTTTTTTCATAACAGTGAAGAGACTGAGATTTACTGCAGATTTCTGAAGGTTTATATGCCAAAATATAGCCAAAAATGTTTTATTTTTATTTACATCTGCTCTTTCGTAATTATCGAAGCTAAGTCTTACAAACATCATGCTCCAAACCAGCACATTTTATTTACTGGAAATCCAAGTATTTGAGGGCACAAGACTGCTCAAAGGGCAATACAGGCCACTTGTGCTTCCCCCACGGAAAACTATATTTAAGGCAATATTCAACATTAATTTCTAGGTGAAACTTAAATGTTTCTGACTTATAAAGCTTAGAGTGCTTAATCTGTCATTGCTTCAGATGCTGTCTCTAGACAATTTTTGTCCACGGATGGTCTTACTAAATTGCCTGCTACAGTGCCACAGGGAAGGGAAGAGTTCACATATTTCTGAGCACCTTGACTTACCATACAACAATCTAACCACTGGCTACAGGCTGTTTTTGAAATCTTTTTGGCTGCTGCCTGTTCCTCTCTCAGTACAGGCATGACAGTCACAAGACCTGTCCCCCAAGGGAAGCCCGGCGGGCTGCAGATGAGCATTGACATCAGGTCTCCCTTCCTGTTAAATGTGGTGAGCAATGGTCTGGGGAGTGATGGGAACATGATCAGCACGATGACTCTCAGGTCGGGCTTGAAAGAAGATAGAGAAAAATTTGAACAGTTTTATAGAGAAGATTCCTCCCCAACAAGGGAGAAATCATTGAAGTGCTTATTTGGGACATGTACAAAATCAGTTTACATGATGAGAGGGGGTAAGAGACCTCTGGGTACTGCGTAGGAATTATATGAACGATGCAATATGTCAGGCAGGCCTTTGTAATTGAGGTGAAGAATATATCCTGGGTTTTTAGGGATATGGGAACCAACTGAAAGATGACATGAGATAAGCAATGTCATCAGTGTGATGAACAAGAACTTTTTGTATTGACATGTATGGGACAAAACTGTGTTTGTTACAGTAAAAATAATCCGTATGTTCCATAAGAACTTGGATGAGAAATTATCAGTGTAGATGGATGATTGTGTCTACGACATGTAACAGTGGGAAGTTCACTCTGGGGTGGGCTGAGCTACACCTACTCCATCACAGACCTTGATCCAAACCCCAGCAAAATCAACCCCCACCACTGTTAATAAAGAACTGCTGGAACACAGACTGCGTGTTCCAAGCAGCACATGCAGAAGCATTGCCTTAGAAGGTCTTCTGTAGCTACTGAAACAAAATGTGATACAGTGGAGTGTTTCAGCAGAATCATTGCTATTTGCCATGATTGGTAATTCCCGTGGCCCTATCAGGAGGCATTGATACTGGCTTTTGGAAAATTTACATCCACCAGGGAACATGTAAACAGTACAAGTCAGCCTGAGAAGTAAGAGATAAAATTCTGAGGCTTGTATGATTAGAAACCTTTGATGTTCTACATGAATAGAGTATATGTGGAGACAGAATACATACTCTCCAAATTTGATTCAATAAAACTGAACCTCTCTGCCTTGCCCTTGACCTTGCAGTACACCCCACATTAAAACCATTCAATAAAATTTGATACATTGCCAACTGTTGCCTGCCTGAAGATTAAACTACTTAAGTTTTCAATTACCTATGGTATAATACAACAAAGACACACGACTAATGTCCCTAACCCTCTGGCTGAGCAATCAAAAAAAAAAAAAGGCTATTTACACTAGAGAAAAGCCTGAATAAAGAGATGGGCTTTGCACTGTGCCCTGAAGGTCCATGGAGAGGGGCGTGGGTGACACGTGTAGCTCTGGTACAACTACCTCAGTTTGGGGACTGATTTCAAACACGTATAACCCGAGACATGGACGCACTTCTCTCAGTATGGTGATGCTGATCTTGCAAGATAAGGCTCTAGATCAATTTCAATGCAAGTGTAACTCGCTGATGAGTGACAGTGAAGGGCCACATCTGCAACGTATTCTTTTGCAGAGCTACCTGGGCTAACTCCATCTTATAGAAGTCGACAATTGTAGCTTTGTTTGCATGGCACTGGGCAGTCTGAGAGACAGAGCAGGTCAGCTACAGAATTGTGAGAACGTGGCTCTGCTGCTTCTGGCTTCAATGTCTGCTTCAAACTGTTGTTGCACTGTGCTCTGTGGACAAATCTGTACACTCAGAATTGACTGGTTGATCTTTACTGTAATTCTGACTCACTGAACACAGACTCATAGACTCAACCACTGCTTCCCACTGTTGGATCCCTGTAGATCCAATCCTTAAAGTAAAGATTAGTTTTCTTTCTGTTTCTCCTAACTGACTTCAAAGGAAGGCTAGATGATTTTTTCAGCTGGGGAATTTCATGTTGTAGATGTATTATTTGAGATGAATCCCGTTTTTGGTGTTTTCAATGCAAGAATAATAAAGTAAAACGGAGCCTTAATTCCGATATAGGTACATATCCATCACTAGGACAGCATCATTAAAGTAAGCAGATCTAATTAGTCAAAGTGCCACCATTTCCACATGCAGAAGATGCATCTGCAACTGCTGTTGCAATATGTGCAGGAAAACTCCAGAGCTGGGAAGTCTGGTGAGAATTTGATGTTCTCATCTGCATTTAAAACGCTACCAAATCACTTGTTCTCAGCTGTTTTCAAAAGGCTTGCAGCAGTGCATGAGAGAAAGTGTGTCTCAGGTAGTTAAGTCTCAGATATGTAAGGCTCTCAAAGTGGAAAAAGCATGTTAATTTGCCCTGGGAAGGGAAGCAGTAACTAACGCAGCAGTGCAGTGTGTTTCTTCTGCCCGGGCTGGCTAAAGGAGCGGCTCACTGCATCTGTACCAGCTGGAGCTTTGGAGTGACTTTCAGGAGCAGAATATGTTTAGCAAGCAGCATGGTAATCTAATCAGTGAATGGAAAAGCATGACTGCAGGCAAAATGTGGCAGAATGGGAAGAACTTTTAGTTAAAAAGGAAAACAAAGTAAACTTCCCTCAGTATCTTTGAACCTGCATTTTTTTAATCTGTTTCCAGGGGTTGTAATTAATTTGATTGCTATGCAATAAATCTCGCTGCCAGACGTCTTGGTATGGTATCAACAGAAATCTTGACTAGCATTGTATCTTACCAGTTGTAAACTGCTGCATTGTAAACTGCTGCTTCAAAGTGAGTTGAAGAAACGTGGAAAAGCATCTGGTCCTGTGTGCAGCCAACCCCAGGCTGCAGCTCCTAGTTTTGATGAGGGTCCTAGAAGCAGCTCCTGCTGCAGTCATGCACTGGGACTGAACTTTGTACTTTTTCAAAGCCACAACACGTTTCTATTTAAGATGTCTGAAGTAGCAAGCTGACATCCCAAGGAAAAAGACTGGCCTTTTATGCAGTGGAGAAGCAACTAAAAACTGTGGAGTATGCTGATTTGCCTGAACAGTACTTTTAAATGGCTCTGGTATGAGAACATTTGAATACTTTAATGTAGAGCATGGCACTAAAACATGGTATGAAATTACAGTAGATGTAAAATTAATTTATTAATTATATTAACTAATATATCTTTTCCTTTAGAAACTATGAAATAACTTGTGTAAAGATGGTGGAATCTGCTTTTAAGGGCTATTATTTAGTTTTTATCACATTAGGTCTAATAGAAAAAACAACATTGAGAATAACGTACTGTGTGTTTGAAACATGAAATCCATTATCCATCTACCCTGTTATAGAGTGAAAAAACCCACCTCTGCTGAGTTTTCGTACCTCAAAATTAATTAGTTTTTATTTTTTAGTCATTTGCAGCAAATCAGAATCTCTTCTAAAGTGTTGGACCAACCTCCATGCTTGATTACACTGGTGAAAATTTGGAATTATTGCCTTGAAATCAGAGAAACTTCAATGAATGGAATTTGGCGCATACAAAATGTATTTTGACCCATTACCTTTTTGCAGCAAAAGGAAGTTTCAAATAAATTCTAGGTAAATTTCTAAATAATTCTGTAGATTGCAAAGGAAGACAACATTTGGTACATTGGATCAAACTGATGGTATAAACTGCTTATATCAAAGGCAACACTAAGAGTTGCTTTAAAGAAGGGTAAAAGAAACTGTGCAAAGAAGAGGTATGGAATGACCTGCCACAAGGGCAGAAACATGGGGAAATACAGGAAAAGATTATATATATAAAATGAAAGAGAATAATACAGCAAATGCATTGAAAGGAAATTGACTCCCTTTACTAAAGTGATTTGGAAAAGCATCTCTGCTACATAAAATATCAAGAGTTCTCTCTTTTATTAAATATTTAGAGTAAAATCGCTATTTAAAAAAATACTGGGTACTTCTTTTGCATCCAATGAATATTCATTGGGAAGTTCATTGGTGGGTGCCTATTCAAAACTGAAAGATCAAAAGGGAACTGTGTCAATTTTGTCCTTTTCTGGGTTGACTGCTATTTTTTGATGTAATAAATTGCCAATTTTAGAAGGGTAAAGAACAGAAATGGAAACGAGTATGCCTTTCAGGAGACTTTTGACTGTGCCGTTATGAATAGTCCCCAAACAAACAGCTTGTTGCGAGCCATTCACACAGCAGATAGACATCCAATTGTTAGCAATGCAAATAGCCATATCCAATGGTCAGACAGCTGTTAGCTGGCTCTCAGAATGATTGGTAACAAGACTGTTGTAGAAGTTACTCCTGTCTACAGGCTGCTAGGTCTCATCTTTTTCTAAAATCTTATTAATAAATTGAACACGTTTTATGGGATCACTGATGTCTCTTGCTTCCCTTCTCACTGTTTGTCTCAGTAACAAGTAGAAGACAAAACCAAAAAGAGAACAAATGGGAAAAAACGTGTTTATGGGCTATCTTTATAGACCAGAGTTTTATCCTTGTAGGGATACTGTAGGTAAAATTAAAGCCTTTTTTGTGCAACCACTGCAACAATTTTTTACTTCTAAATGCATGTTATGCAGGCACTCACATAGGCACAGAGACACTCTCATTCATGCTTCTTATACCCTTACAGGGTTTTTTCTTAGTCTCAAAGTCTTATTCTGAAAATGTATACACCAGGAGCAAATATAGACTTTTAGAAGTTAATGAAAACAGACACTAATACATAGGAAAGTCTTTAATAGGTGCTTTTCTAGAACAGGCAATTGTGCACTCTTTGATTGTGGATAGTTTTTCATGTCTTGATGAAGTTTTACATGTTGCAACAAAAACATATCTAATGTTTATTAACTAAAATCAGATTAATTGAAAACAATATGAATGTTGAAAACTCAGTACATATCATGCTCCTGGCAGTTCCCAGAACCACGCAGTTGTGGTACCTGGGCTGTCCATGGTGTTTGCAGGATTTGATCCATAAGCCAAATTGTAACAGATAGCAGGAGAAGGAGGGTTTCTCTCACTTTTACCTAATTCAGAAGTTTCAGACATTTTGGCAAATGATACCCATTTAATACAACTTGTGGTGCCTGGGTTTAGGCAATCCTGCTCATGGCTTCTTCCACCCATTCTCTTAGATTCTCATGACCTTATCTTCCTGTTCCCCAGAGGGGGCCTTCGTGTGCTGCCTCTTCACTCTAGTTTCCATTGCATCAGACTGCTGGTGGCTCTCAAGTCCTCACATTGCCACCTCCCTTTTCTGCTCTGGCAAAACCCAAACATTTCGGCTGAACTCCACTAATTCTCCAAAGACACTGACATGTCTCTGCACTGTGTTGCTTCCACAGCCCTCTCACTTCTGGAGGAGCAACGCATATTTTCCTGAAAAAGCTCTTATGGAACCAACACAGCTTCAGTAAAATGTAGCTCCTTGGTTCTGTACTGAATGTTGTAATGATATCATTGCTGAGACCCACAGCACTCAGCAGGAACCACAACTCAAAGGTTAGTGGTGACATGGGTGTGTTAAATTAAATTTCCTTTTCTTCATAAAACAATCTGAGCCTTTTGTCTCTGCTACCTGAGCCCTTGAATTGCAAAGTTTTAGACTGAGATGGAGCTCTGCTGTGCATCTTTTAAAATTGCTGACTGATATAAATAATGGAAGCAGAGAGCTAGAGTATAACTAAATAAAGTTCTGAGTTAGGGTACTCAATCTAGAAGACATAAACAAAAGTTTGAATCCTGCAAATGATTACTGAAGATGGTTTTTGGATTCAGAATTAATTGCCAGATTATGTGGATATATAATTCCATCACAGTATGTTTCTTGCCTACAAGGATATGTTGTCTTTTTATTTATATATTTTCTCTCTTTCTTATAATATTTTTCTGGCCCAATGATGTTTTAATTTTGCCAAGCAAATAGAAACAGAAATGGACAAATAGAAGACACACATATACAGTCATCTCATGCCCTTCTTGAGGCTTTGCGTAGCTACCAAAGGACATCATTCACTGGGAGAAGAGTTTCTTTCTAGAAGGCAGGCAACTCAGCAGTTTTCCTGCATCTGAATGAATATTTAAACCAGACCATGTTCATGGCCTCTCAAATCTCCCAGTGGAATGTAAACAGGATGGAAGCACTTATGTCTATGGGCTGCAGTAGGTAGCAAAGGTTAGGTAGTGCATTACATGTCATCATGACACCTAAGTCCATCTGAGGATGACTCTCTGGGTAGCTGTTTTCCATATCTAAAATGAGAGCAATTGCTGTGCTGTACCTCACAGAGGTGTTAGAGGTTAAAGATCATGGCAGTAACAGAATGATTAAAATGAGATCTAGGATTACATACCATTCCCCTAAAAATATGAACAGTTAAAACAGAATTCAGAAGAACTGGAATAGCTGACTTTTGACACTGAGCTACTTCTTTCTGAACGTCGTGAATGTATGCATTCAGAAGCTTTTTGGAATGTTGCTACTAAAACTGTGCCTTGTCCTTTGAGAATTCCCAACTTGCTTACAGACTAATAGGTTTTGTCTCTCACCTAATACATGGAACTAATTGCAAGTGTTCATCTTTTACTTTCCATAATTATTTGGAGTCTAGCAAAGGCTTCCTCAGTTTCAATTACCTAAATATATCCATTAATCAAAGACCCCTAGCTGGTATTTTCCAGGTCCTCCAGATTTCTTAACAGTATCTTTTATGAATTACCTCAAAACCTGCTTTAATACTCTCTACAAAGTATCTGATTTTCCTGTTGCCGGATGTGAGTTCATTAGGTGAAAGTTACCATGAAACAATTTAATGGGAGTGTCGATCTCATTGTTTTTTACTAAGTATTATTTATGCATCCAGTGCCCCAGGTGTCTATGGAGCTTAACAGGCTATTTAAAAAAAAAAAACCCCATAGCCCAATTAACTAAAACAGTAACTATTAAAAAAAGGTGCAAGCATTTAGGAAAAGGGCAAGATGACAAGAATTATTGCACGATTGAAAGGTCACAAATATGCTTACTGTTAGAGACGAAACTTGCTTGTTTACAGAAAACTGAAATGGAAAGGCTGGAACAAAGACTGAAGTGCTGAGCACTGGGTGCCTAACTGGAAGCTGAGGGCTTTGGAGAGAGATCAGAAAAAGGGAGAATCATTGTGCAGGGATAAGAAACATGAAGCAAACAAAAGCATGTGTCCTTTGTGAAACAAAGAGGGTAACGGAAGTAGAATCTGTCGGGCTGCTGGGAGGAAACAGGGTAAGTCAATAGAGGGGTTGAGGCAAACCTTTCCTTGGAAAGTGAGGATGAGAGACTATTTGCTAACACTCCTTGCTGTGCTTGAAGCTGCACACTACACAGAGGACATTGTCCAAGCCACAAAAGAATTTGCTATCTGAAAAGCTGATAGTTTAGTTTTATCCGCTATGGGTTTTGCAACTTCCTTGGCCAAACTGCAGCTATGCCAAAGCTTAAGAGCAGGCTGACTTCCAGTGTAAGACATTCTTGGACTATCAAGGTGAGATCTAGACCCCAATTCACTAATTTCTTCACTGTAGTGAACATGCATAGCAATTAAAAATTTTTCATAGAATTTATTATCCTTCTGCTTGACTTTGATAGGGGTTCCATGAAGAAAGTTTTACTCTTGAGTGAAGAGGCATAAGAGTGAGGATTCAGTGCTGCTGTCCTGAACAAACCAGCACTTCAAATTTTGCAGTTGCATCTTGTCCAAATATTTCTTTCAGCTTTACTGTGCAGAATCTCTTTTTAAGCAAATTACACTTTTGATGACATGGGGAATTTGCACAACTCTGCTATTTCAAATGTCCTGGTAGAAACAGCAGAGATGGTGTCAAATCTTCAGCTACAGGAAGTTAAAAATACTTCTCTTAACTTTACTATTATTACTTGCTTAACAGCAGTTGAAAATGCAATTTCTACCTTGATTTTCTAGAATGTGGTATTTTATTAGTTTCATGTGTATTTTCTATAAGGATCTCTTGATTCTGACTTCTAGCTGAAACATCAGCACCAAAACCAAAATTCAATCACTGTATCAGTTAATCTAAAACAAGACCATTAAGTTTACATTTTTCTCACAGTGGCAAAAATTGGAAATATTCCTGTTGCCGCACCTCTGCTATGCTGTCAGTTATGTTTCCTCATATTCACTAGGACTGTAATATTTGCTTCCATTAAGCTGACAATGGAAAAATAAAGCAGTTCCTTGATTTTGGCTGCATACACTAGTTAGTAAGACACATTCCCTGGTAAGCCCTGGATTTGAAGGATGCAGGTGTAGGCTGATCCTTCATGACAACGGTGCTACTTCTACAATCCTGTGTCCAGAAGTAGATGGCTGCAGGCCAGTACCCCTGGTTAACTTCCTGGATACAAGGAAAAGCAAGCCAGCTATCTCCTTTAGTTTAAATATACCCCTCTTTTTCTAAGTAGAACCATTAGTTTTTATCGATAGCACTAATGCTTTGCATTTAGCCAAATTACAATAGGAAAGGAGATGCTTAAGGGTAACTGGGTGATGAAAGGACTACATTAGAGTACAAGTCCAAGGGCTGCTGTTTTCTATTTGTAATGCTGAACCCACATGCAAGTCATATTTAAGCTATAAACTGTGGCGCCTAGGGAGTATACATTCAGATTGCCTTGAGAAACTAAATACTTTTATCAAATCACCAGATGGACTTGTGTTCAAAAGCACTCTTGAAAAATGTGGCTTTTCTATATTCACCTTTAGATAATAAAGCTCACAGCAACATATACAACTTAATTAACATGTTGCTCTGATCTTCTATAATTTTACGTAGAGATGCCTAATATACTTAATTTCAGGCCACAGATAATTTCACACACTGCATGTAATTTCAACTAGCCTCCATTGATCTGCCTTGTTTTAATAATCACAGATATTGTGCAGTTCCAATACCTTCAACTTCTTAATCAGAGAACAGTAAAACTATACCATCCATTTTTTCCAGGACAGAAACCTCATTTGCAGTTGGGAAAGTTTTATAATTTGATGCTATGAAGTTTTAGTCTCCAGAAGAACATAGTTTGGGCAGTGGTTTTGAGGAAATTTCAGAAAAAAGAATAAAGGTAGAGGGAAGAAACACACACATAATGAGATTTTCATCATGGCAGTAGAAAGAGGCAGGTTTTCGATTCTCAGGATGTCTCGACAAGGCAATGGTCTGTTTGGGTGAAACAATTTCCATTGTAGTAGGAGGAGCACAGATAAACATGAAGATGTTATTGAATAGACTTCAAACCATAGCAGCTGCACAGAGTTCTGTTAATTCAGATGTCATTACTTGCAAAGTAAAAGGGAAGATACGGTTTTCTGAAACAAGAGAAGAAGAATAGTAAGGATACATGAGTTTAATTACCTCCATGTCTGTATGTATATTTGAGGAATATGTCAAATGATCAAGAGGAACGATACAGCATCTGACAGTGATTATGGCTTTGGGGGTATAATGAAAATTCTGATGGGTGGATTGTGAAGTGAAATCTAAGTTCAGCTATAAGAAAGTTAAGTTCATCTACAGAAAGATGAGATGCCCTTAGTGTCATAACTAAAAACAAGCTCACAGCTATAATCTGACAATGCAAGTGGCATATAAGATAGAAAGCTGAATGTAAAGCTGAAAATAATCGACAATAACTGTAAAAACTGAAGGTGTCTGAAAATTAAATACTCTGTATATCTTTAGTAAATGTTGTGTACCTTTTGTATGCTATTTTTGCACCAGTGTATCAAAGTATTCAGAGCCACATGGCCACAGCCAAAGCCAAAACAATTTAAATATTGAGGTAGTTACAAATACGACCACATCTGAAGAGTGTTCATAAGATCTGAGACACTGTAAGCTGCTACAAATCCACTCTTCATGAACACAAAAAATTTTAAAATAGTACTTATCTAAGGTCAGATAGGGATGAATATAGACAGGGACAAGAAGTGAGAAAGGGAAGGAGAAGTAAGTGCAGTCTAACAGATGTTAATTTAAAACTTACAGATGGGAAGACACAGTTTTCTTCTTAGAGGGATTCAGAAGAAATTACTTAGCTTTTACAAATATATGAGGAATGTTTCTTTCTAAATGAACAGAGGATAGGAATTGGTGATAATCTCCCCAACGTCAGCTGTGAAAGTCAGGTCCCTAGACAGACAATAATAAGAATAAAACCCACTGAGAATGAAAGTGCTGTGAACTTAAAGTTAATCCTTGAAAACAATAAAGAAAACATAAACAAAAATGAAAATAGGGTGGCACTAAAGCTGCCAACATTAGCCTGACTTTACTCACTTTAAGACAATGATAAATATCACACTAATTTTGACAGAATTTGGGTTAGGTTAGTGCTGATTTTTTTAAAAAATTCCTCTCTCAGAGGATAGCTGAATTATCAACCACAATTGCTTGGGGAAGAGTAATCCTTGCCAGATGAGTTTATTTGTTTTGTTTTGTTTCCTTTATGGGAAAGCATAACAAAATTAGTAGATGTTGAGAAGGGTGGGGGAGGATGCTGCTGTCTCGGTGGGGTGGTCAGAGCTGGCTCAGTTTGGCAGGCAGAGCTCAGTGGGGCTGGGGGTGACACAGAGGGGGCTTTCACCTGAAGCAAGGCACAAGGGGTCTGGTGGTGGGACAGTTCTGAAGCCATCTACCCTTCCTGAAATTTATTTACACGTAGAACAGGCATTTCAACACAACTCTGCCTCAATGCTAAGGTTTCCTGCAGCCCCAGCTGTGCTGTCGGCACTTACCAACAAACACAAAGTGATGTTTGGTCCGGTGATGTTACTGCTGAAGGAGAATATGGTGCCGGAGACTGGAAGGCTGGAAATACAAGCGAAACACCCATTTACCATGAGAATGTGATATTGCCATCCAGTAGCATGAGCATACTTAATTCTTGTATTTGCTGGGAGTTCATCCTCAATACTGCTTTGAAAGAAGCAGGGCTGAGATCCTGGGTAGAAATAATTCTGAGTGAACTGGACATCACATCTGAGTTTCTAGGACAGTGTGTCAGCCAAAAAAGAAATAGTTAAATTCAATCTTAAACTGTTAGAGAAATAACTATATTTGATAAAGAATACAACAATAAGCCCCTGTAAGATTATAGGACTATTAAACTTCATGAAATTGCATTGTCAAAAAGATGCATCACCTGCATAAAGCACAAAGAAAAGAAGAATGATAACTCAAGTAGTGCCATCTAGACTACACTTTACAGAATGTAAATGTGCCAAGAAAATTAATTTTTTTTATACTGACATGCTGTGAATTGGATATGTTACAGAAATAATTGTGAAGAGATGATTTAACAACGTATCTTTGTTGACAATTTGTCCTTTTACCTAACAAGATAGCATAAGATTCCAACTCAATTAAAAAAACCGCAAACCTAAAACTTTCCTTTGGACTGAAGAAATAGTAAAAATATTCTAGAAAATATCATGCTTGATGTAAAGGATGCAGTGAAGTCAACAGTGAACACTTTTCTCTTTCTGATTCTGCAATGAGAAAGGGAATTCCCTCATACTTACCCCAGAGGTCCAGTAAATTCAAATTCTCTAGGATTTTTTCTGCCTGTTGCCTTTTTCTTTTTTTGAAGTGGGCCAAAAGGCATAAGAATACCATGTGCAAACGGAGTTATCCCTGCATGTTACTGGGATGCAAGCTTTTTGCAGCCCTTGATGGGGTGAGGGCCTTTCCACATCACAGTAGCTGGTTCAAGTCACAGGGACAATCTCAAAGGGTGTCTCTGTGCTGCTTTGGCTGTGCTCAAGTACAGATTTTTATGCATTGGGGGCTCAGTTGTATCCACCCGTGAGTTTCTCAGCTTGGCAAATATGCTTCCTTGCTCCAGGGCTGAGCCAAAGTGTGAGACAACTTCTCAGGTCGGTATGGATGGCTGGGGAATTCAGTCTTGCACGCTGGCTTGAGCCATAAATGAGCATGGTTGTACAGTCTTACCAATAAATATCGATGTTACGGTGTCCGTGAGGAGCTGGGGACGCTGAGCCAAATGATCTCATAGAGGACTGAGTCCTGACGCCACAGAATTATAAATAATTGCCAATATGATACAGGACACACAGAGAGAAGCCTTTTTCCCACATATATTTATGCCTCAGCCATGACAGGAATGGCTCAGTAACTTCTGATGGCAAGACTGTTAGTCAGATTTGATTTTCCCTCATCTCATCTCCAACCACTAATTAGGAGTATTCCCTGTTCTTGTGATTTTTATCATGGTCATGATATTTGATACTTCTCTGCAAAGCCCCTGTTTTGGAACCATGTGATTACATCAGACATAAAATTTCCAGTCCTTAAAATTGGGTTTGTGGTGTTTTGTTTTGTTTTGTTTGTTTTGTTTTTACAAATAACAGCTAAAAACCAAAACAACAAATATAAAGCCCCCAAATTCTTAGTTTCCTGACCATCATTATTTCTGTGGCCTGACATGACTTTAAGATCTGAGGTTAACAATACGAAGTAAATGCCATGTAAAAAACAAGCAAACAAGAAGACTTTTTCCCCCAAGGAACCAAAACAAATTACTATACCATTTGGTAACCACCAGCAGAGATTTGATCTGAACCAAAGACACCTATTTACTTCCAGTCTTTTCTTTTACTTTTATATTTCTAATTAACTCTTGTATTAAAACTGTTTGCTTCTTTAAACATTCCTCAAAATAATCCAGTCTTATTGATGTTATGTGGTATTTTCCATGCAAATAAAAATAAATATTCAATACAGAGAAATGTAAAAAGGGTAGTTTAAAATATTTTATGGTCAGAAATATTTGAAACCTGTCTTGTTGGCTAGGACTATACAGCTTCTAAGCCAAGTGTCCATTCTGGATTATGTAGTCGAACTCTCACTAATATGAAAGACATGAAGGGTTTTGGGAGCTCTATAGCCTATCATGCTGTTTTCTGAACACTCTGTTATTTTGCCGTGTTACACAATTACTTTTAGTGATTCACCTTTTTAATGAGAGCCGAAGGGAAACAGCAAAGAAAACATTTCTCTAAAATGTTTTCAGAAAGACCCACTGGAATTTGAAATGGGTCTTATTTGGTGTACTTTGCATAATTTGTTACACTAAATACGAAACAGATTTCTACTGCAGCTGTAGTGCATGTGTTATTCAGAAAAGCTCAGGTCTCCCAGAGCACAACCATTGGCTTGTTCAGGGTTTGTCAGAAGTGTCTCTGGGCAGAATGACACTAAGAGCACAATGTCACCATCCATTGAGGATTCATACATTTGCCCTCCCTCACCTTTGTTTTTGGGAAACGACATCATTTCTTCATGTTAAATGTACTGAGGGAGGGATCAGCTGATAGTTTACTGATCTGTCAGATCATCATTATTATTATCACCACATGGGGACATGTGCAATGAGGTAAACACACACCTTGTCCTCTCTAAGGGTTTTCCCTGGTTGTATCCAGCCACAATCACTGCTCTATCACTGCAAACCTCCTCTGAAGCCAAGTAATGCCATGTGAACTTCAGGCTCAGCCAGTGAAATGGCTTCAATTAGGCATTACACGTCTCAGGTGCAAATGGTGACTAGCAGTAGGTCTGTTGTCTTTGTCAATGTGGTTTGAATTTGCAACTCTAACAAGAAAAGTAACTAGAACTTGTGTTGCTGTGTTGATAACAGCTCCACAACATTCAGTGCTTGCCTTCTGAAGTGGAGGGTGATCACTGGTGACTGCCACAACCCTGAGACAGCAATCACAGCTGCTTCATGAGACAGTATATATAAATACGCATATATATATATGGCTATATCAGCAACTACAGTGAAAACCATAATCACAGATGAGCTGTGATTGAAAGAATTCTCTAATTACAAATAGAGATTTAATGAAATAATTATAAAAGAAGATTTATAATACATCTTTGACGAAAGAGGATGTGAATTTATCTCTGTGTTTCAATGTGAAAAGCAGAATTAAGTAATGGGTCATGATGAGTCTGCTCTGCACTACCACAATGTAAGCACATGATAAAAGAAGTAGGCTCATGATACTTCTCGCTGTCAAGATGTAAAATATTTCGTGCTATAAAAGCCTAACTTCAGTTGCCCATTATTTGGCTTAATATTAACATCCAGGCAAAGTCTTCCTGTGGTTTTCTCTGCAATGGTTCTTGCTCCATTACATAGAGCAATGCTCCTGTGTACAGGAGGTACATAGGAATAATTAATATAATTCTTATCTAGGTTAAAGAAATGCTTTAAGCAATGACATATGCTACAGATAAAAATTTAACAATGGTTGATTCAAGCTTGAGACATGGTTTCACGACTGCTTTGTTCTTATCCTTTAAACTGCTTTAAAGTTTACTAGTTAGAATCTGCAAAGACTCTTGTTCTGAATGGATTTCTATAAGGTCCATTCTTTGATCTACTGCTATGACACAACCTGGGATTTCACAGCACTTGAACCTACAATCTTCCTTGAATAAGACATGAAACTCAGCAGTTGGAACTAGTTATTGACAACTGATTAGTTAAGAATTGGCTGAACAAATGGGAAAGGGCATATTATTTTTGTTGACAAGGGTCCACTTTGTGAAGCATTAATTAGCATGCAATTTGAGATGTAAATCTAAGAGAAAAGCTTTACTGGAACTTTGCTATGCCTTTTTCTCTCGTGTTTTGGGGCAAATAAGTATTCCACCCTTTGAGAAATGTTTAAGTAAGGCCTGATCTTACACCAAAGGAATTCAATAATAATACTCCTGAGCAAAATCAGAATTTTAATTTCCAAGCCAAACCACTGATTTCCTGAAACACCTTCATCTCTTCTCCTGCTGGTAGTTGTTCCCCTTTTAACCTGCCTTTATCCTTAAACCACCACAAACAGTTTCAGCCAACATCATGAAAAATGACCTAGCCATTGCCAGGTAAGACCAGATGACATGCAAACCAGGATTCAGTCACCTAGATCCTAAGATCCCTAGAGGATCTGATAGAAGGGAAGCATTTAAAATGTTAGGTCTTCAGGAAAATAATGAGGACATAGTTCCTACATGTATCTGTCCATACATTGCTGCATTCTTCCCACATCTAGATGTCAGACCTTGTAAAATGTCAAGAGGTAAGACCAGTGAAGAAAGAGAGTCAAGTACACAAATGATTGTTGCATATTCATTCTCCATTAAAAACTAGGTCTTGGATTCTTCTTTGTGATTATTTCTCATGTTTTTCACATGTGAAGTATCTTTGATCAGTGGGCCTTATTAAAACATGAGTCTGAATTTGGAATATCAGAATTAGTCTTTGAGAAAGAAAGATGAAGTGATGAGAAACAAAAGGATTTATGAGAATCTTGAAGCCAGACACTGTCACATCATGCTAGTCCCCAAGGTCATGAAAATAGCAGGGCTATGACTGGCTAGGCAGAGGAAAAGATTCAGTAAGTAAAAAAATAGAAATATTGTTTTCTAAGTTCAATTGATAATTTTCTTTCAAGGCATAGAGTGCAACAGAGATTTGGAGATTTGTACATATAAATGTTTACTTTTGCATGCAATAAAGTCCATTATTCCCTTTATTTTTCTTAATTAAAACTTACAAACTGCAGAGTGTGGTTGAGCATTTCCTGTCTGCCACTCCCAAATAGCTTTTAGTCACCCAGAAGAAAGTGCCAAATCTACCTCATTTGGGTTGTTCTGTTGTTATGGTGCAATCACCTGTCACATTTGTTCCTTGAAAAGGAACTGAAGGCTGTGCTATGTCTAGTAAGTGCAGAATAAAAAGAACTGATTTTAAAGACATTAACAGCTCAGCTTTTTTCCTCAGACTTGATACCTGTCTAAAAATTAGGTGGACAATTTAATTAAGTTTCCTATCTATGTAGTAGAAAGGAGACAACTCCAGAAAATTATTAATTCCTTCCTAAAATAGTTACAGTGAGTTACCTGCAGCAAATACTTATCCAGTTCCATAGATTCTATTATTATCAGGATTAAGTACCTAATATTTAAGTAATGGTAAGTCCCAAATTCGAATAGCTTTGATTGCTAATAAACAGAATTATGACCCTGATGTGGAAAAGTAATGGGCAGATCATTGGTTTCAACAGAGAGTTCTGCCAAAGACAGTGCCTTCACTGACTTCAAAATCACTCTTCTAGTTTTATTACCTGGTACAAGGCATGAGAATCAGGAAGAACAGAAGTGTTACAGGGTTGAGTGTCTTCAGTTATCATCAGTTGTAATTTCACTTGAAGTCAACGGAAGTGCATAAGTGTAAACCCTTGTGGAAGCAAAAAGGAACTAAGAAATATGACCTGATCCAAAAGTCACTGAAATCCATTCAAACCTTTTCTCAGATCCACTGAACTTTGGATCAAGCCCCTAGTTCCCTGGATGTCAGCAGCACTCCTGCTTCTTAGGTGCCAACATTTCTGCAGTAACTGCGCACCGCTGCACCTAGGAGGGTATTGAAAGGAGTGCTGCTCTTTTCAATGTGTCCGAACAAAACAAATCCACAGCTTCTGCGAATGCTTTCTGTCTCTTTACAATACAAACAGAGGGCTAAGTTGGATATTACAGCAACTGTGATCATGACATGTCTTTTTATCTGTCTCTTTTATGTTCCTAGCACCATATGTCTACGCAGTAGAAATGATTGAGCTGCCTTTCCTAATAAGAGAGCAAAAATTTAGACCTTCCTTGTGGTTTTAGTATCCAGAGATCAGTTCACCTCTCCTGGTTTTAAGAGTTTATGAAATGAAATAAAATAATGGTAGCTGTATGAGTAGGAGTTCTGCATTTTCTTTTCGTTTATATTTAGGATTGGTCTCCTCTTTTTGCATCAAATTTATCATTGCTTTATTTCATTACTTTACTGTAAAGTTTGAAGTTCAAAACAGAGCCAACTTATTTTAAAAATTGATGTTGACCTAGTTTGAGCTCAATGAGCAGGCTAAAATATGCAATAATGCGTAAACCTGGCAACAGCTATAGGAACAAATAAAACATTTTTTTCCCTTAAGGCTTGGAGAAGATAATAAAAAACAAAAAGAGCTAGAAATTTCAATGGCTGAATGTTGTTTCAATGCTGAGTTTAAGTATAAAAGAATCTCTGAGGCTCTTCAGGATGTGCCAACAGGTCAAAGCACTTTCCAGTTGCTCTAACTACTTCTTAATAAAGTGGAACTGTTTGAGGATTTGACAAGTCCCATGGGTCAGGAAACACATATTAAACAGCCTTAGAGAATTTTTCTCTTTCAGTATTGAACCAATATTGTATGACATAAAAAGTAGTCCTCCATTCTCCTCTCTGCCATACAGAGACCTCTTTCAATGTCTGTTCTGAGTGTGAGGGTAGAAGGACATTCCATTTTAAACATAAATCCCACTCAGTTCCAAACTGAGGGGGGAAAAAAAAAAAAGAAAAACTATCTGTGAGGAAAGACAGTTAAAAAAGAGGAAGGGAAGAAAACCAGAAAAGGGCAGGAAGATTGACAGAACAAGGACAGAAATCAAGTGAAAGAAAAGAATTTTTTTTCTTTTTCTTGCTTTCACTACTGTTTTCTCCTTTTTGCTTCATTCTCCAGCTGCATTGTTTCATCTATTGGAATCTCTTTTCCTGCTCTGTATCCTCTCTCACTTTTTTCTATTAATTATTACTCATTTTACATAAATGCCTTAAAACAAGTGTACATGTTTTAAATACCTGTTACTTAAATCCAAAACACGAAAACAATGTGTGTTGTTTCCTTGGGAGAAAAGATATTTTCTGATTTTCTATCATCTCTACCAGCAAAAGGCAGCAGAGATCTATCAGGTTGTCATCAGAAGAACTTAATCTCATCTCAAGCCTCTGTGTCATTCCACAATCATCTCAGCAGCCACAGAAATCCATCACTTGACCAAAGTGTTATATCCAGAGGTAAGGTAAAAACCCAGAGAAGTTTACTATTACCAGCACATATAATTACTTCATAAAGTAGCTGGGTAAGTCAAAGCATGCCTCTTTCTTGCCACATGTTCCCTTTTTCTCAACTATGTTATTTTGTTTACATTCAATATTTTATGTTTATTTGCCTTTTTTTTCTCTTTTGCTATCAACACCTTCCTACTATGTTTTTACTGATTTTAACATTTCAAGAGATTCTTCTTCCTTTAAAGAAAGGAATTATCTCCCTATCAATGATTTTCTATTCTGTTTTCTTCTCATCCTCAGCAAATAGCCCAGACATCAAGAGAAATTCCTTTGAAGTCATTTTGCTTTGCCAGTCATTAAGAAAGACTCAATTTCTGACCCTAAGTGATTTTTATGCAGTTACGTGTCTTTATGGCTGAAGCTATTGTTTTTTTATTTATGTAGAATCATAGAATCGTAAGGTTGGACAAGACCTCTAAGATCATTGAGTCCAGCCTTCGAACACAACCTTCTCAGCTAAACCATAGCACTAAAAATGCCAGTTATGTCCATATGTATGATTACATTCACAGGCCCTGCACTCATTCTTTTCCCTAAATTCAGAAGCAAGAGTTTGTATGTCTAGAGGACTAGAGCCCGGTGTCAGAGTGGATGACCTAATGTTTTTTGATTTTAAAATCTGTGAATAAATTGCAACAGATAGAAAAAAAGCCCATTAATTTGCTCTTTTGTTTTGTTTTTGTTGCTGGAAGAAGGCAGGACGTAGACATGTACACATAGACAAGTAAGATTATTTACTGAATTAGATTTAAAATAGATGGTTTTTAGAGGCATTTTAGAATAGAAGAATCCTGAAAGCACTGATAATCCATAATTCTTTCAATTTTTACCTTTTGATATTTTGAATCATTTTATATTGCAAAGCAGCTGTTGGGCTGATGCAGCACTTTGTTACTATCATCAGCTCCTGGGAAACAATGTCTTCTTTTGAAGCCACTTTTTGTCCATTACATGCAAACCCTGCTAAATTGTGCTGTAAATGAGCTATTTCAATTGGATAATCATATTTACCTAAAGACTGGAACTATATCATAATGTAATTTCTTTCAGTCTATGTGCTGTGACTCTGATTATGCTAATATTTAGCCTGCTATAGGCAATAAATGACTTCTGCAATTGATCAAAGGCTAAAGATGAGCGATATATCCAATTTACAATGCTATAATAAACAAAAAAAGTTTAGTTGTTGTTTTCTGTTTAGGCTTTATGTCCTGCGCAACTTTGCATCAGATTCTAGGGACTGAACATAGCATATTAAGATAAATTTCTGTCAGCGATGTTACACGTAAATAATCCACTAAGAACATGGCAAAAATCTTTTAGAGGTATCATTCCAGTCCTGTGTCTTCCATGAATGAATCAATCGGCTTGATCACATATTGTGCGAATCAAGAGGGATTCACACTATCATTCTATCCAGCTGTCCCTTCTTTGGGAACTCAATGCAATGTCACTGAAATAACACAAATTATATTAATCCTGAAAAACTATTAAGTTTGTCGTTTCATAACAAGAGCAAATTTGAATTAACTAAGGAATAGGCAGAATGAGTAAAATGGCACCAGTTTTGCCATCTACAGCATGATGCTCTCATTGCCGAAGTACTTCCATAGGACATCTTCGTCATGCTCCTTCTTGTGACATATCACAGAACAGGAGAAACAAACAGTAGTATTCTATTAATTTGCTGTGAAATGAGTCTGTTTCAATCAATATTGTCAACAGCACAGGCAATAGCTCTCTGTTGATGTGATAGAGAGGAAAGAGTAGCAAGAAACCCAGAACAAAAGCGCAGACTGCTTTAGTGCAGTGTGACAGCACAGACCGCTAACAATCCTATTCATAGAATGGTCTCACAAACAGCTTGCTCAGACCGTATACAACTTTATCAAATGTATGAACACCTCAGGCTGATCAGACAATTTGTTGACTTTTTATCTTTTCCTAAATTAGCTAATTATTAGAAATGGCCATTTAGCAAGACAACAGCTGCTGAGTGAGAGCCTTATGCTCACTTATCTTACTGTACCCAAGCCACTGAGTCTGCTTAGGCTAAAGATGTCACTATTAAATGCAACTGTTCTTTATCTTTCTGAAAACAAAATCATTACTCCCATAAGAATTTAACTTTATGTTTCTCCCAATGTCACAAGCAATCACTTCTTCACACCTTTTCAAGCCTGACTCCCCAGCTCCTGACAGTCTGCTCTGACATCTCCCAAAGCAAGCTGCAAATACAACCCCAGAAAGCTGTATTTTATTTTGACTTGCTCCTCTTTTCCTTTGGAAAAAAACCTGAAGAACAGACAAGCAAGTGTAATGTATTACCTCTGGTGGCTTAGCTGGACAGCAGCAGGGGCTTGTAATAAGGATGTGGTAATACACCACAAGGAATCTGTAGAGTTGTAAAACTTGACCTTATAAATCTCTGCGTTTATCAATTCCATACAGCAGCCACTCCCTGTGGTGGAAGTCTCAGACCAATAAACCTGCAGTTGATAACCATCCAATTTATCCTCAATTTTTCCCTCCTGGCCAGCTAATCATGCTACATTAACAATGTCTGTAAAAAATTGAAATGTCACTTTAAAATAAGGATACCTTCTGATTCTTGTCATTGCTTTGCACATAATTAAGAAATTGAGCAAACAAGTTTACAGTGATAGCCAGGAGTCCTACATTTTTTTCTTATTCATACCTCTTTGTTTAAAGTTCCTAATCTCTCACCTGAAAACTGCTTTCCTGTGTTAGTTTTGCTGTTAAAAAAAAAAA